>JAQBSW010002882.1:0-93955 GCA_029291075.1 Eudiplozoon nipponicum
TATTCTATTCTGTTCTATTCTATTCTATTCTATTCTATTCTATTCTATTCTATTCTATTCTATTCTATTCTATTCTATTCTATTCTATTCTATTCTATTCTATTCTGTTCTATTCTATTCTATTCTATTCTATTCTATTCTATTCTATTCTATTCTATTCTATTCTATTCTATTCTATTCTATTCTATTCTATTCTATTCTATTCTATTCTATTTTATTCTATTCTATTCTATTCTATTCTATTCTATTCTGCATGTATAGTTATTTGTTTTAAGTGCTCAAGAATACTAATTATGGTACCGCTCTCATGGGGGGTTACGATTTCACCTGGCAGTGATATATTTCCTCCTTAGAGCATGGTTGTCTGAGCAATTCCTGTAATTGTTGATAATATAAATCCCTTGGCCTGTTTGAAAAAATGTATTTTATCTACTAGAGCCTGGGGTCTTGTGGCACCTGAATTGCAATACCTACTTCATCGTCTGATGTGTTCACTCAGCCGTTGCGTTTTTCAGCGGGTAGTAAATGGCTGTGCGGGAATGTTTAAGTCATTCTACTTACACCAATGAATAAATTCTCTCGAATCGCACTGTCCACCATGGTCTGGAAGAGTAATTTGTGGTACAACAATTTTCCTGTGCCAACACTTTTCTAAGCACTTTATACTTTTCTGTGTTATGATTTAATTCAGTGGTGCAAACTCAATCTCTCGGGTAAATTTGTCGACTATATAAAATACATAGGATACCACGTTACGAGCCACTGGAAGTGGTCTTACGAAGGCGATATGCAAAATTGGTTTCATGCAGTGACACTGAATGCAATCGGAATGAACTTTTATATTTTTTGTGGCTTAAAATTTTGATATGTATTGCACTATTAAAAAATAGCTACTATACACATTGAACTTGCTGAGAAAAACCGATTGTAACAACAATGTCTCGATGAGGCACCTGTCACCGGAATGGCTTGCAATTTCATGTCAGAAATGCATCATTTTTGTCCGTATATACTCCCGAACATAAAATTGCACTGTTTGTCCTTATTTCGCAACAATAATGGTTTTGTAGGATAAACCTTTTATATGGCGCGGACATCGCTGTGTCGTTTTTCACAGATTGGCTATATCGTGGCATGTGCTACCATTCCTCTGTTCTTCAGATACTCTGAACGGAAATTCTGCTCAGTGCATCGCCTGCCGCATTCTCGATACCGGCTTGATAATGAATCGTTGCATCGTATACCTCTAGCTTTTCAATAGCTCTATATGCTTGCTTTTTTTCAATAACCAGTGACCGCCATTGCCCTACTGCTTTGTGTCCGGAAAAATGTATATATGTCCACCGATGACAAAATGTCTAAACTTTCGTAGTGCATATTGTACTGCCAGTAATTACTTGACTATAACGGTGTAATTTTGCACCACTTTAGTAAGTGCGCGACATATTTATTACGCTGAACACCCTTGCGCTTGTAACACTGCTTCTGTACCATTATCTGACGCGCCTTTAAAAATTAACGTACTACCTACCGGGAAATTAAAAATAGTTACGTCCACTAATTTCTGCTTATATGTGATAAATATTCTTGAGCCTTCTCCATCCAACGAAACGGTATCTTGACTCCAGTTAACTCGGATAAGAGTTGTTGAGTAAACGCTATCTCAGCGAGATATTGTCTATAGGAATTAACCATAACAATAAACCGGAGCATTTGTTCTCTGGTAATGGGCGCCAGATAATCCTTGATAGGCTGATCTTTAGAATCTAAGAGCAAACATTACCTCCGCTGTAACCGAGTGGCATAGGAATCGCGCTTGTTGAAATTCCTGAGCATTTTTTTGATTAAATTGTAGTCGCTATTTCGACAACATGGTCCGCAGCTGAGTATGTATTTGATGTTCGGTAGTGACCCATGAAGTAAAATCGTCAATATAAGATTAAGTACAGGTTAAGTTGGACAAAAAATTGTCCATTATTATTTTGACCAAATTTTACTCGAGTGAATTGGTAAAGACATTTGAGTACCTACACCCAATCCATTAGCATCCTTCCCGCTGTAGAAACAGATTACGCAGAGTCAGAATAATATATGGATCAGGTGTGATTACAGAGTTTAATAGCCGGAAATCATCCGCCATCCATTATTGTAACATAAAATAGTCAGGATGGCTAAAAAACGCCAGCCTCTATCAGCTTTTGTGTTGCCCGTGAACTGTTGCAAGTTCCTTTGGTTGAGCAAAATATAATTTTGTTAAATTTGTAATCTTTGTTTAAAAAGATCGACCGTTTGCTCAGGACATTTTTTGCAATCAGGGTGTTGGAAAATATTGTTGAGCTGGCTTTGAAACATTTTTCACCACTCAAGGAGACGATTTGTCTGCTCCTGTAACGTAAGGCTGCACATCGTATTTATGGAACTCATTCTGTTCGGCCTCATGTGGCATATACATTTGATTTTACAATTAATCGTTTTAACTCATTTCCAAATAAAGTCTAAACATAACAGGGTTGTTCTGTATTCGCTTCGAAAAAGAGGTATGGTAGATATCATCATTTATTTATTATTGGTGTCATATTCGCCCGCAGCCACCATCGACGCGCAAGAACCATGACACAAATTTATTCTCGTGGGTTTAAAGGCCGTTATTGGTAATACCGAAACATCAACTCTATTATCTAATTGCATTATCGATGGCTGTTTGTTGAAGAGTTCTAAAAAATTAACTTTAATAAAAATTCTTATCTGTGGCCGTTTCCAAAACTTACTATACTGAACAAAGAATATGGTTCTCTGTTGATCCTTGATCTATTGATCTGAGCACCGAAAGGGTTTAAATTTAGGACATGACGATGACTGTCAAATTTCGTTAGGTGGTGGACACTATTGTTCCATTGCACTGGCCGTTACCTCGGAGAACCACACGGATTTTACTAACTTTAATAGATGTAGAAGTCGGAGCTTGTGTCTTTATATTTTGAGCTTGTTTTTGAGTCACTAGCTGCCGCCATCCTTCTTGGACTCGCCGATTATGACGCGTAACATACTAAGTTATTTCGATCCACCATGTGTTATAGTGGGGATCATGCGCGGTGAAGCCGTGACAAATTTAATTAATAAACATCCATCAACAAATCTATTGAAGGATTCATAAAAAATCGCAAATTCCTTCCCAGTCATCCAAAGCAATTAAATCTGTTAAGCAATCTACTGAGGAATCATAAAGTACTATGTAGGAATAGGATTTCTTCATAATGTCACCAACCATTTATCAAATGCCACCTTCCTAATACATCCAGTACTCGAAAAACCTTATATTCAATACCGATGCTTTAGAAATCGCAATCGGAGCCATTTAAGAACACAGAATCAACGGATTTTGAAAGCAAAATAGTTTTTACTGGTGTACTTTAAATTCTGTGAGGTAAACAATGGGTGAACCTTCCCAGAGTCGGCATACGACCTTGACTGGATGACGAGCTACTGATCTTTGAATATGAGTGTCCCCGCACTGTTCTGTGCGTAGGAGGGATGAATGGCAGGGAGTAAAAAATAATTGGCTTCCGAACTTCGTCGTTCGCTAGTTGCATGGTGGCCACAATAGAAAATTCAGATGCATCAGATGTGCGTAAAAAAGGTTGTTAGAATGATATTATACTTTACGTTCATGCTGTCTTCGCTTTATCCTTCTGGTCACAACTGAACTAATTTGTTACTAGGTTCGCAACACGTAAAACATACTTGCATAAATGTTAGTTCTCCGCAACAAACAGTATTTAACTGTTATTTAATGAATTTAATAATGTCATGCTTACAGCAAAATGTGAAAACTGATATCGACCAAGGCCAGAGTGTATGGATTTACTGGAATAACAGGTGTTCAGAAATAGTTTTAATTCTCAATTTCGGTGTACTATAGCATACATTGATATCCATCGTGTTAGTACCATGTACCGACTTGGAAACCATAGTGTTAGTACCATGTGCCTTTTCGGTACTAAAATGTTGGTATCGGTTACTAACACAATTGTCATAGTGTTAGTATCCTTTACAGAGTCGGTATATATATTATATAGTGTGAGTTAGCATTGAAGTCGTATTGTTGAGACTATAATATGTTAGCTACTCTACTGCATGTTTACACATTCGTCTAGGAGATTGTATCGTCCTATTATCCCACATTCTTCATCCAAATATATAGTGGTTAAAGGGTGTAATACCGGCTCCTACTGACGAGTCGCCAGTAAGCACGAAACGAATGTGCACGAGATTATTCTTTCCGTTCATGGTGTCTTTGCTTTATCCTTCTGGTCACAACTGAGCTAATTTGTTACTATTTTTGCTACAACTAATACATACTTGCATATATATTTGTTCTCCACAACAAACATATTTAAGGTCGTTATAAATCTGGATGTATTAGCATTGTGGCATTTGCTAATGAACTGATGGCATGACGGGGTCAGTCTTCATCATCAGACGGCCAAGATATGTTGGATCTTCGGCTAAGTCTTTTTCAATTCCACGACCGCCTTCATAACGGATAAAGTTATTTTAATAGGCCGGGAAGAAACATGCGATAGTAATTGAAAACTCTCATTATTCTTGTTATTACTTCAAAGTATTAGGTTACGCATTAATTATGATTGAATTGGACTTAGTCTACAAATGTTTCATAAATTGAGGTGTAATACGATGCCATAGGAAAACCACGGATGTTGTTACAATTTTCTTTTTATCACAATTAATCTTCAGTTCGTGATCTGATAAGTGTGATAGGACATTTTGTAGATGCTTGGCCTGAGTGTCTAGATCTGAACTAATAACCATTATGTCATCAATATAGGACGTGCAATAACCGGTGTCATCGTGCATATGTCTTCCATGGACCTTTGAAATGTCTGAGTGGCACAATTGAGAACAAAATGAATGTAAATGTATTTACATTATCAAAATGAGGGAAAAACGCATTTTTAATAATTTCTGGCAGTACCGGATTATGGTGGCAGGCTGGTCTGCGGTCAATCACTGAAAAGTAATTGCTACCGCTGATTTTTTAAAGCTAGTTGGTTATCTTTGGAACGGGTTATGCATCGGTTTTGGTCAAAGAATTGAGCTTTCGATAATCTCCTCAGGCTCTTTATGATCTGTTTGAGACTAAATGCAATGGTGATGCCCATGAACCTTTTGTTGGTCTCATGATTCTCTATTTCTATAGTCTTATAATCTCCTCTTGGGCAGCTTTTTGTTAAGCTGCGGATAGCTGTCTCTTTTTAAGTGCGATAGGTTGGCCTGTTTTGACGATATGTTGCATTGCGTTAGAGACACGTAGTTCTGACTTGCTGAGATCAAACAACTGCTTGTGTTCTCGAAGAGCTACTAATATTTCTTAATAATGTTGCACTTCAGATAACTGTATGACTTGTTAATCCAAACATTCTGAGGCAAGTGCCTAGAAATGTTGTTCAAGTCCGGTGGAGGGGCTAATGATATTTATTTAGCAAGATAAACAATCAGCAGATATTTCAACTGGAAATCAAAGACTATTATATTTTTTCAGACCTTAGCGACAATGATTTTGCAAGAAAATTCACGTTGTAAACCTCTGTAAATGGAATGATGCCGGCAATAATATGTTGGAATGGGCTCTCCCACAGCTGTTGCGAGTACATCACCTAGAAACAAATCTGTCATGGAGTCACCCTTGAGAACAGAAGCTGCTGCACCTGTGTCAAGGATGAATTCTTCTACGCTTATAAAATCTACAAGATGCAAAAGTTCATTTAGTTGCTTGGGCGGATCATATAGACAATTAGGCTGGTCATTGCAAATGACATTATCTGTTTTACTGTTTTTGTGGAATATACTACGTAGACGAAAGGAGTCCTCATAAGCTGTTGCAATAGGCATTTTAAAGTTGAAAACTTTCGTGCGTGAAGCATAGAAAATGTTGCTTTGTTGTTGGTTGTGGTCAGCTAAGAAAGGAAATGGGCAACCGTTTGGTAAATTCTCTGATTGATGCAAGCAATTTCGACAATTATAGGAATAATTTTTTTGATTATAGCAAAAATTTTTTGGACAATATCGACTGAATGATCAAGAGGATATTTATTGTCGTTTAAACTGACTTAGACGGTGTTGATCTGCGGTTTTTTTGCATTTGTTGTTTCTTTGACGTGTCCTTAAAGGATTTTAGTGAAATCTGAAATAGATCACTTTTATTAGGATAGCTTAATTCCATCAAAATTTCATAAAAAAATAATTCAAACATACGTGCCCTGTAAATTCTAAATGCTGATAGCAAAGTGCTTACCGAAATTTGATTCGACAGTTTGAACTGAAATTGAATACAGAATATGGTGCAAAAGCACGTAGGCGTGAAAATGTTTTGACAGATCGAACCACAGAATGCTATGATTCAGATTTACTGAAAACTTGTGACAAAGCTTAATCACGATTGAAAAGATAGGATGATCTAGTGACAAAAATCAGCGTAATAGATTTGATACCGTCGGTTTTTTTATATATACCCACGATACCTTTCCAGAAACAACAAGTTTTACTTCAAAAGTTCACTTAATGATTTGTAATATGAAAGAAGTTGTAACAGTAACACTGCTAACCGATTCTAGCACAATGAAAAATTTGAATCGCCTTTGCTAAAATGATGTGCCGTGCAACGTTACTTAGAAGACCAATAAGGAAACTGAGAGAGAAGTTCCTGTGGGTGGCCTTTGACATGGACAGGAAAGATTATACAGGCATATTCCGTGAGAGTTTATGAGTGTTTGTGGTGTGTATGTGTCCGAAAGTCATTTTAGGCACCATTTATTTCTGTTTTGTCCGTTGGTTAGTGATCCTTTAAGTAGATACACATGAATAAGTAGATTTGTCGAAGTAGGATGTGTTAGTTGGTGTTCGAAAGCTTAGACCTGTCATGTTAAAGATCTTCGGCAACACGAAGATAGATAGAACACGAAGAAATCTGATTAAAAGATGATCGATTATGTAAGAATGGATACGCAACATCAAGACTAACGAAATTAATTGCACAGCATGGTAAAATCAAAAAATCAGTCAGCTAAAATGTTCATCACAGCCAAGAAATTGACAGTAATCACACGTAGCGAACAGAGCAGAAAGTGTGTTGCATGGTAATTGCAATCTGCTCATATAGGTACGAAGTCAGCGGTAGTCTTCCACGTTCTGATTGTTTCAGAGTTCTAAATTATTGTTAAACGCCCCAGCTTCAAGTAAATGACGTGCAATGTCACATAGTCAATTAGGAGCCAGAATGACTGAAATTGTGTACTGGTTGGGGCCCTTATTAGGGCCGGTATTGCGTTCTCCGGCAAATGCCGGGAAAGTTAGTTAATATAGCAGTGTTTTGAAATACTCCTAGATACCTAAAACCATCTCTATTGACAGGCTGTTGTTACTTCTGTTGTGGCGTTGACATCAGTGGCGGTTGAGTGGCTGAATAATCTCGTTGAATGTCTGCTGTGATTGGCACATGTGAAGGTACAATAAGTAGATGTTACTCCGTCTCACTAGTTGTGCAGCAACAAGATTGGCTTGACTTAAATTTCTACTGTGTGTGCATCACGTTCAAAAATCAGCGAAGGTGAAAAGCCAGTATGACAGCAGATAACACGCACACGTAGCGCAAAACAAAACGCAAACGCGATAACTGACTGGCATAGTAAATTCATGGTGCTTAAATAGTTTTGAAAACGAAAGCTCACACGCCACTGGTTAATGGCAAATTTCACTTGTTTTAATTGGTGCCGCGTAAACTAAATTTGAATTTCATTTACGCAATATGTCGGATAATTGTTTTTGAGGCGTTACATCACTTTACTCTCTGAAAAGATGAAAAATATTCTTCTCGGTGAGACTTGATAAGAAATGCATTGCAGAGCTCGAACCAAGTTAAGCAATTGGTTATTTTTCTGCCCATAGCTATAAAAATGTACCGTAAATGCTGGGCTAATGTATGCTTCAACATTGATATGATGCCAAATAACCACTAGGAATTGATACACAAATTGTTAGCTTAAGTGGCGGGTCATACTGCGTGAGGCAAAATAGAGTGGTTTAAGGTTTGCGAGCCGCAGCGTGAGGATTTAAAGATAGATTGCCACTGAAGTTGCCAGGTTTAAGTTAAAACATGGGCAGGCTGGATCGCCATCAGTGTGTTTGAATACGAACAAAGGAGCTAGTTTGTGCTCGATGTTGTAATGATATACGTAGAGTGGCCATTGTGCAACTGATGATGTTGAAATATGCATTGAAAGTGGCCTGTACCATGATATGAAGCTGATAATTAATTAGTGTTGCTACACACAGGCGTTAGCTCTAAATAGCTGGTCATACCAAAATAGGCAGTGTGAGCTCAGGTGTGAATGTAAAAATATATACATGAAAATCAAAAGGTAACAACAAAAAAGGGTTACTCGAACATTGCCGTGGAGATGGCATAATACCAAAGAAATGTTCAAAAATGCTACAAAATTGTTAGGTAAGTACAGTTTGTTATCCCACGTGAGACAAGTGCGCGTGAGAAAAAATGAATCATGTGGATTCATAGAGGTCACGTTGCGTGATATAGGGCGAAGTGGTGCGCGTAAAGTTACAAATTTAAAACGTAGAATAACGAACAATTATTGGAAACAAATAATCACTTACGCGTTATGCAAAGCACGCTATTGCTGGATTGAGTTTGTAAGCAGATAGAGCCTGAGACGAATGTAGAAGGTTGAATCAGGCGGTTCGATAAACTGTTTAAACCTTTCTATGCTTACTGATGTCGGTGTCGCGCCTTGCATGGTAATGAAGTATTTGGGTTGTCTGAGCAAAGTCGGGAAAGGACAGCGATACTTTGTATGTAGTGGTGCAAAACTAGTGTCGTTGCAAACGCGTACTCTCTTGTAGCTATGTAGCTGCGGGTAAACGAAGACTAGACGAAGCGTATGTCTCGGTTGTTGTTCAGATATGTGACAGAGATGAAGTCGGAGGCGGGTAGCTTCGTGATATGGGTCATCCTGTGCGGGTAGACATGGGAGCTGACTAGACAGGCGCAGATTCATGCCATAGAAGAGTTGTGACGCAGAATTTTTAATGGATTTACGTGTGCGGGAACGCATGGCGAGCAGAAGTAAAGGTAGTGCATCGACCTTATTGCCATTAATGGACGAAGATGCTAAAGCAGCTTTGATTTCCCTAAGCGGTCTCTCTACCACACGATGGTAATCAGTCGTCTTGCGTAAGGTGTATCCTATGAACCACAAGGTAGTTTTGAAAAGATACGAGAAGAAGCAATTACATCTGTCAGTGATGACCTCATTGATAACACCATAATGGGATATCCATGTAGAAATATAACCGTTAGTTAATTTGTCTGCAGAAATGGTGCAAAGAGGTAATGCCGCTGGCCAATGTGTAAATCTCTCAATCATAGTTAGAAGGTCGCTGAAACCTTGAAAAATTGGTGCATGATCTGTGAAGACAACAAATCTGCTGCTGCCAATGATGCTGATAAAATGGCGCACTGCGTCATGAATTGCGAGGAGTTCTCGGTCGAATGTGTTGTAACTCGTTTCTATTGGCTGGAGAGTACGCGAGTATAAACTGATAGGCTTCCGAACTCCGTAGATCTCTTGTTCCAAATAACGAATTCAGAAGCATCTCGCGTGAGTATAAATGGTCGTTGAAAATTTGGTTGCGTTAGCAATGTAGCATTTGCTAACGAGTTGATGGCGAGTCCAAGTAATTCTTTGTATTCAAATGGCAAATTAATGATGGAGTTCTTGCTAAGTCCTTTCCGAATCCGCAGGTGCCTGCACAAAGGATAAAGTTGTCTTGAAAGGCCGGGAAGGAACTTGCGATAGTAGTTAAGGACTCCCAAAATTTTCTGAAATTCGCTAACAGGCTTCGGTGAAATTATATTCTTCATTGAATTCGAATTTGACGACAAAGGTTGAATAACTTGTGGCGTGATACGAAGCTTTAGGACGTCGACGGATGTAGTTGTAATCTGCATCTTGCCATAATTGATCTTAAGTCCGTGGTTGGATAAGTGTGAGAGGACATTTAGTAGATGCTTTTCATGAGATTCTAAGTCTGGACTGAATACCATTATGTTATCGAGATATGACATACAATAAGCGGAGTCGTGGCAATGTATTTTGTCCATAAATCTTTAAGAAGTCTGTGTAGCACACTTATGTCCAAAAGGCATGTAAAGATATTCGAAAAGGCTAAATGGAGTGATGACTGCAGTCTTTTCAATATCCTCTGGTGCTACCGGGATGTGATGGTAGGCTTATCTGAGGTCAATCACTGAAAATAAATTGCTGCCGATGAGTTTTTCAAGTAAGGCATTAATATTTGGGTAGGATATGCATCAGATTTTGTCACTGAATTTAGCTTACGGTTATCTCCACAGGCTCTGTACGATGCGTTTGATTTGGAGGCTAGATGCAGTGGTGACACCCATAAACTTTTCGATGGTCTGATGATTCCCTCTTCCAAAAGCCTTGAAAATTCCTCTTTGGCAGCTTTCAGTTTAGCAGAGGCTGGTAGTTGCTTCTTGAGTGAAATAGGTTGTCCTTCTGTGACGATATGGTGCATCGTGTTGGAGACTTGTAGCTCGGACTTGCTGAGATTGAAAAGCGACTTGTGTTCTCTAAAAGCTGTTGATAACTCTGATAAATGATGCACAGGAGTTGGCTGAATGACCTGTAAAACCAAATGCTCGGAAGCAAGTGTTCAAAAACATTGCTCAAGTCCGGTGTAGGGGCCGATGATCTTTTGACTAGCAAGATAAACAATGAGCCGAAATTTCAACATGAAATCAAGCCTATTATGTTGTGTGAGAACTTGACGACGATGAAGTTGTGAGGAAATTCACGCTATAAACCTATGTTGAGTTTGCGACACCGGCTGCCATAAGTAGGTATGGGCTCCCCTGTATCTGTAGCGAGTAGAATGATTAGCGACATCTCGGCCATTGAATCACCCTTGAGATCTGAGTCTGCTGCACCAGTGTCTATGATGAATTCTCCGTCAGTTCTGAAATCAAAAAGGTGTAGAATTTCGGGTCATGCAAACAAGTAGGCTGGAGATTGCGACTGGAATTGTCCGTTTGGCTATCTATGTGGCAAATTCGGCGTGGACGAAAAGAGTCAATAGGAATCTCTGTTTGGAATTGATTGCATCCCTGTGGCGCTGTAGATGCCGTTGATACGCGCCATACGCTTCTCGATCCTGATGCTCCACTGCGCCTGTTTTCTGTGGTCTTTCCCATCAACTGTGGAATTTGGCATTCATTTGAAAATTTTTCTGAACGGCAGAGAAAGACGACATGAATAAAAAATTTCTGGTAATTATAGCACCAGTTCTTTAGGGCATATCTGTTAAAAGATTGCGGGGATCTAGATCGCCTCCTAGTGTTTTGGGTGTAAATTGGGTCGAGTGTTTACCTGATTTAGATCGGATTTCCCTATTGTCAATCCTTCTAGAACTTTAGTCATGTTCGCTATTGTCCTCTCTAAAGAAAAGATCCTATCAACTTGCGGGGAAGGACAAAAGGATGACAAATTTAATTTAGGTACCAAAACCATAAATTCTAACTCACATCTCTCAGATAAGTCGTCTATAGAGAGAGTGTTGGGAGCTATCTGGCAAACAATTTTAATGACTGGGGAAGATTGTTAATAAAAACAACCTTAGCCTCATGATCAGAAATATTGGTTTTATACCAACGTTTCCACAATTACCTTAAAATCTCATTGTGGCCAAGGTTTGGCATGTCTAACTGCGCATATTTATTTATTATATGCTCAGTTTCTGTGGGATCCAGCAAAGATTCTATTTCATTTTAGAGGCCCAAAATGTGATTGGATAGTTTCCTAATGGCCTCAAGCTTCAGATGAATCCGTCACTTTAATTCTGTAGGTAGTTTAGCGAAAATCTTTGACAGTTTTTATGACTGTGATAAACTGGAAACGGATAGAAAGCGGAATCTACGCGCATAAAAACTAGTTCGCTATCTTCATCCCAAACAGGAACGCCAATATCTAAAATTCAACCAGACATTCTAACGATCTTACGGATTCTTAAAAGCGTCAATTTATAAGCAAGATGACACGTATAAAAAGACTTTTAACGCGACGCTTACCAAAATCTGCTTCCGCAGTTGAATCGGTCGTGAGGAGTACAGAACACAGATAAAAGTCCCAGTTCTGCACTTTCGTGCAGTCTATAATGTTCGTACATAAAATCGAAAAAATACTCTGCGTATACGTTCCAGTTTCGCATACGAGATCACCAAGTTTGTACAGTTTTGTACGTAGGATAAAATTTTTGAATAGAACACCTTCACTGAAAAAATTCCTAACAAAAAAATTGCCCACAAGACCTCGACTTTAGAAAGAATCATAATCAGAGTAAAACGTGGTATATGCTCAGGTCAATTTACTGTACTTCCAAAAAATGAAATGAAAAATAAACACAGTCGATTGTATTTATGCCAAAAGTTTTGTTATTTGCTAATAAGTAAAAAACAGCACTGTAGTCAGTATCCTGGCGCCAATTTCCTAAACGCCCCAGCTTAAAGTAAATGATGTACGACGTCACATATTCAGTTAGTAGCCAGAATGACTGAAATTGTGTACTGTTTGAGGCCCTTATTAGGACCAGTATTGCGTTCTGCAGCAAATGCCGAGAAAGTTAGTTAATGTAGCAGTGTTTTGAAATACTCCTAGATACCTTAGACCATCTCTGGTTAACTGGCTGTTGTTCCTTCTGTTGTGGCGTTGACATCAGTGGCGAGTAAGTGGCTGAGTAATCTCGTTGAATATCTGCTGTGATTGACACATGTGAAGGTACAATAAGTAGATGTTGCTCCGTCTCACTAGTTGTGAAGCAACAAGATTGACTTGACTGAAATTTCTACTGTGTGCGAAGAAATTCCAAAAATCAGCATAGGTGACGGTAGCAGACAGCGCGCAAACGTAACGCGCAGCGTAAGGCAAACTTGACAACTGACTAGCATGGTAAATTTACCGTGCTTTAATAGTTTTGAAAACGAAAGCTCGCACAACATTGGTTAACGGCAAATTTTGTTTTTTTCACATTGGTGCCATGTAAACTGAATTTGAATTTCATTTACACAATATGTCGGCGAATTGAATTGAGCCATTTCAATATTGTAACGACACAAAGTAATTCGTGGACATATTGCGTAAATTAAATTCAATTCAATTTACGCTGCAACAGTGAGCAAAAAAACGAAATTTGCCGTTAGCCAATAGTGTGCAAGTAGCCAATCAAGGCTATTTCAACATGGTGAATTTAATATGCAAGTCAGTTTTCGCGTTTGCCTTCTGCTATGCGTTTCTCCGACGTGCTGTCTGCTAACTTCATATACGCTGATTTTTAGCTTGCTTCACACACATTGGCAATTGCAGTCATGCCAATCTTGTTGCTGTACAACTAGAGAGACGAGCCAGTAACTGCAGAACTTCAACGAGGTTACTCAGCGGGATTTCAATGCCACAACAGAAGGAATCACAACCCAAGTCAACCAAAACTGGTCTCATGTGTCTAGGAGTACCTCTTGACACTGCTACACTAACTGATCTTCTCGGAATTTGCGAGAGAACGCAAGACCAGTCCTGTTAAGGGCCTTAAACAGTATTAACTTAGTCGTCTTGGCACACGAACTGACTTTGTAACGTCGTACGGCATTAACCCGAAGGTGAGGCGTTGTAAACGCCCTAGCTTCAAGTAAATGCCGTACAACGTTACAAACTCGGTTAGAGTGCAATAAAATAAAAAGTTAGTACTGTTAGGGGGCCCTTAACAGGGCCGCTTTTTGTTCTCTGCAAATGCCGAGAATGTCCGTAAGTGTGATGTCGTCCAGAAGTACTCCTAGACTCTTGTGACCAACTCGAGTTGACTTGGGTTGTGGTTTCTTCTGTTGTGGTGTTGGAATCTTGCTGAGTAACCTTGTTGAAGTTCTGCAGTAATTGGCTCGTCTCTATAGTTGTACAGCAACAAGATTGTCGTTACTCATGTTCACAATGTGGGCAAAACAGGGCCAAAATCAGCGTATGTGAAAGGTAGGCGACAGCATGTCGGAGACACGCACAGCAGAAGACAATCGCGACAACTGAACTGCATGATAAATTCATCGTGCTTAAATGACAATGTAATAGCCATATATGACTACTTGTGCATTATTGGTTAACGGTTAATAGGCGCCTTACTTATTGGTGTCTTTGAACCCCATAGATGCCAGATCGTGATCAGTCTTTAAATGTACAATAGAATCTGATAAGCTTGTACTTACATTCATATCTGCTAAATTCATACCTGCCATGTCTTGAGCTAACCTGCTTGTGTCATCAAATTTAAAATGAGCTTTCATGTCGATCGAATTAAATTATAAATGTAATACTTAATGTTAGGCAATTGGAATGTGAAACCTTTCACGTTACAACACATTCGAACAAATAATCTGGAAAGAATTAGACGTGAAAAACAGAATCATTAAATTACCTGTTCCAGAACGTCCCCAAATATATGCGTAATTGAAAAAATGTAAGACAGTGGTAGCAGGAATGTATTGTGAAAATCGAATAAACGCTAAATGGAGAAAATGAAATAAATGCAGCAGGCCTAGAAAGTTACAACCAGTCACGTACAATATGCTCGAAATCTGAAATCGCGCACAATTCAAAGTATTAAAACAGTCAAGTATTTAAACAAAGAAAGTTCTAGAAAATAAATGAATAAATTCTTTTTAAATAAAATTAGTTTCAATCAACCAAGGTGGTTTAAATTTATCAGTTATTGTCACTTTAATTTTGGCGGAGGAAATATCTTCCTCCACATACACCACCTTCTCAAAAAAAGACAGCTAGTAGTAGACGTTATCATCATTCTTTGGCTGACATTTTACTCTTCCAGAACGAGTTGTGTATGATGGCGCCCCTGATGCTGGCATCGCGCCCTGTACAGTTGTCACTGGTTCTTCTGTTTCATCTGTTATTGCAAAACAGTTTTCATGTTGTGAATTGGTAGGATTACATTTTGCTATATTAGACAACGTGTCTTCTGAGTTCTGCATTTCGTTATGTGCCTGTATGATGGGATTTCACACATCAGATTCGTCCATAGAACGATGGTCATTCAACGCATCTGATAATTTAGTTCTATCGTCTAACCAGATAAACTGGGCAATGCAACGATCCTCGATACGCAATCCTCAATGCCAATAATCTCTATGATGACATTCTTGTCAATCATCCTCTAGACCTTATATGGTCCTTTGTAAAATGTTGTCAGGCAGCTCTTCCTATCTTCATTAGTTACATACACATGCGAAGACGATCTTAGATCAGAGGACACATAGCACTTGGTTTTTGCTTTTCTAGTTTTGGTCGGAGCCAAACGACACATCTTATCTCTAAGTGCTTCTACGAACCAAGCTACATAACGAGAAGCCCAATCAAGACTACTTGGAGCTTCTATTAGAAGACCTATAGGCAAACTTTATAGTTCTCCATAAACCAGTTCTGCTATTGAAGTACCTAATTGTGCCCTATATCTGTTGCGCATGGTGAGTAGTACTATAGGAAGATCGTGTATCCAGCTTGTTCCACTAGTACACCTTAACGTAGCTTTCAGTTCACGATGCAGCCTTTCTACCATCCCATTTGCTCGTGGGTTGTATGCGCTAGTATGTAATACAGTGGTTCCCATGATGTTGAGAGATCTTACGAAAAGCTCGGACATAAATTGACTACCGCGATTACTAGTGACCTTTTCCGGAACACCATAACGCGATATCCAATTATGTAGAAATGCGAACAAGACTTCTTGCGCTGTCATATCTTTTAAATTGCCATTTCGAATTGGCGACTAAATCGATCTACCATAGTTAGCAAATATTTGTGGCCATTAACCTCGGGCATTTCGACAATGTCTATATGTACGTGTCTGAACCGTCCAATTGGTATCCCAATATTCTTTATCTCGGTTCTGGTATGTCTCCACACCTTACACGTTTGACACTTAGCACAGGCTCTTACCCATACCCGTATGTCTTTAGACGTGTGCGGCCATACGTATCTGTCATTAATTAACCGAATGTTGGCTTTAATGGATGGATTTCCCATCTCGTGTAATACTTGGATAATTTTGGCCCGTAACTCCAACAGCACATATGGTCCTGGTTGACTTCTAGACGTTTCACATATTAATCAATTGCCACTCATAAGCTTACGAACATATCCTGGTCTTTTGTAAAAGACTAACATAAAGGGATCTAATCCTTGCGCTTTCTTGATTTGACAAACGAAATCATGCATAGAATTATCCAAATTATTCAACGTACCTTGAAATATCTGCTCGATATCGGCTTCATTCGGTCTGCTAAGTGCATTAGCTACCACATTCTCATTACCAGCAATATGAGACACAGTGAAATCGAACTCTGATAACCGGGTTATTTGGGAATTTACTCAACGAGAGTAGTTAAGCCTCGCTGTTTTACGAAGCATACTAATCAACGGCTTATGATCGGTCAATAAATTAAATTTATGACCGTCTAAGAAATGCTCAAAGTGTAGCACTGCGGCATACACTGCTAGGAGCTCTTTACCAAACGTATCATAACGTTTTTCCCGATCATTAAACTTACGGCTATAAAACCCAATCGGTCTTGCTATGTCCTGATCTTTTTGCTGTAGCACTGCCCTTATTGCAACATCCGAGACATATGTGATTAGCACGAAAGACTTCTACCAATCTACAGGTGCTAATGTGAATATGTCACTTAGCATTTCAATGGCCTTCTGGAATTTTTTTCGGTCTTCTGGATTCAAGTTTATAGGCCAAGACTTCTTGATCGTGCTCTTTTCACGAGTAAGATGGCATGTAAACGATTCTAGAATTCTGGCTATACCTGGAATGAATGGACGGTAATAGCTGATCATGCCCAAGAACCTTCGCAGCTGGCGCACGGTTCGGGGCTCCGTAACGTTCTTAATAGCTTTAATCCTATCTTCCGAAGGTTTAATTCTGACTTTGGAAAGTATATGACCAAGATATTTAACTAAATAGCATTCGATTTTACTCTTATTAGGTTTGACCACTAATCCATATTGTTCCAGCCTGGTCAAAACCGTTTCCAAATGCCTACGATGTTCATCTCGTGAGCGACTGAAAATTATAATGTTGTCTATGTACACCCTCGCAAATGGACAATTCTGAAAGATTTCTTCAGCCAAACGCTGAAATGTCTGACTGGCATTTTTCAAACCAAAAGGCATTCGAAAAAATTCATGCGATCCCCCTCCTGGAAATCTGACTGTGGTGAGTGGTATCGAACTTTCCTCCATTGGTATCTGATAGTACGCTTTCTGGAGATCTAAAGTTGAATAAACCTCATATCCCATTATATCTCGGAGTAAAGTACTCTGGTTAGGGAGAGGATAAGAATCACCTTCGTCACTGAGTTTAATAGACGATAATTTCCACAAACCCTCCATTGACCCGGTTCAGGTTTGGGAACTACCACTATTGGGGAAGCAAAATTGGAATTTGACCTTCTACAAATCCCCTCTTTGCGCAATTGGTGAAATTCGGACAAAGCAACTTGTTGCTTGTGTTGTGCCAATGGTTGAGCCTTTGGTGAACAAGGCAATGGAGCCACCAATTCTATTTGGTGTTCTACTCCTGTCTTCAATCCTATCCTTTTGGCACTGAAAGGCTGAAACACTGCTAGGTGCTTCTCAATGATATCGGCAAAGTCATGTGCGACCGTTGGACGGGGTAAAAGAACTGTTCTAACTGCCGATGTGTTAGACTCAGTATGTGTTGACACCCCTACGCCTTCTGCGATAGTCCTAGCTTTGGGTCTAATGTCAGCTTGAAATGTGTCAAGAAATCCATCCCAATGATATGGTCCTTGACATCGGCTACGAGAAAATTCCATGTGAAAGGAAGATTTCTGGCCTAATGTCACCGACATTTCTTTCATCCCTCTGACTCCTATCGGACTACCGTTATGCGGCCCATAGTTGATAATCAAATGTGGGGCAATCTGCTTCCACCACGTCTGACCTAACTATGCTTACCTCAGCACCCGTATCGATGAGAAATTCTAATCCAGATAATTCATCTTTAATAATGAACTTGTTGCTGGACAATCCGGCAATGTTTTCCAGATCTCCGCTTCGAGAGAATCGGACTCTCTTGCCTTCTGTCTCGGTGCTATTTGATCTAGTCGCATGTTTAGCTTTGCCTTAAGTATGCCTTTTAAAGGCATATCTGGGAGCCTTTGCAATAGAACCCACCCTACGGCTCCTACTAGCGGGGGTTTTGTCCATTTCCCGGTGATGGATTTCTCTCTACCGGTTTAGTGCTTCCTTTCCATCTGGGTCCACCTAATCGCGGGTATATACAATTCTCACCTTGGCACTTCGCACTGCGTCCGTACTCGCAATGTGCCTTACACCATCCGCGTGGCCCTTCGAAGCGTTGACGCGAGTGACTCCCTCGACGTCTAGTGTACCTATCCTGACTCTGAAGTTGTGCAATGTCACTACGCAAACTAGCAACTTCTCTACATAAGAAACGCAATGTTTCTTGTATAGTCAGGTTGATTTCGGCATCTGCCCTGACTGGCTGCATCGTGACAGAATATGCTATTACAGCATGTACTTGTGGTTCCTGCTGTTTATACACTCCATCTAGCCCTCTGAGTTTTGGTGGCTAATCAATATTCATGGTTTCAAATACTTCTGATGTGGTTCTAAACCTAGATGGTAGCTCAGCTGTAAAAATAGAATTTACCAATTCTATGGATATATTTAACCTGGAAGCTTTCGTGCAAAGGCGTTCGTAAAACTCTGATGGTAGTTGACGCCCCATCTTTTCTAAGCGTAATAATTCGCACATTCGTGCCAATCTTCTAGGCTGATATCTTTGCCGTATTTCGGTCATTAATATCTCAAATGAATTCTACGGTTTTTCTTCTACAGTTCTGTCTCTGAAATTTTCCAATGCGTTTCGGAAATTTTGAGGCCATGCCATCCATGCTTCAACAAATTTCTCCATAGGGTTTACGATATTATAATCGCTAAATGTCATTTGGGCATCCCCGACCCAACTTGAATGTTTTTCAGATTTATATTGCGGTAGACTTAATATTCTTGGACTGGCGCGGTCGCCAAATTTTGTACAGGCTCCTAACCTATTGGTGTCTGAAAACCACATAGATGCCAGATCGTGATCAGTCTTTAAATGTACAATAGAATCTGATAAGCTTGTACTTTCATTCATATCTGTTAAATTCATACCTGCGATATCTTGAGCTAATATGATAGTGTCCTCAAACTTAAGATGAGCTTCCATATGTCGACTCGAATTAAATTATAAATATAATACTTAATGTTAGGCAACTAGCTGAATGAGAAATCTTTCACGTTACAAAACACCCGAACAAATAATCTGGAAAGAAATAGACGTGAAAAACAGAATCATTAAATTACCTGTTCCAGAACGTCCCCAAATATATGCGTAATTGAAAAATGGCAAGACAGTGGTAGCAGGAATGTATTGTAGAAATCGAATAAACGTAAATGGAGAAAATGAAATAAATGCAGCAGGCCTAGAGAGTTACAACCAGTCACGTACAATATGCTCGAAAACTGAAATCGCGCACAATTCAAAGTATTAAAACAGTCAAGTATTTAAACAATAAAAGTTCCGGAAAGTAAAATAATAAATTCTTTTAAATAAAATTAGTTTCAATCAACCAAGGTGGTTTAAATTTATCAGTTATTGTCACTTTAATTTTGGCGGAGGAAATATCTTCCTCCACAACGGCAAGTTTCGCTTTTTTTCTCATTGGTGCAGCGTAAATCGAATTGAATTTAATTTATAAAATATGTCGGCAATTTCTTGTGTCGTTACAGCTGTAAACGCATCAGCTTCAAGTAAATGCCGTACGACGTTACAAACTCGGTTAAAGTGCCAAAGATAGAGTTATTGTACTGATAGGGGACCCTTAACAGGGCCGATTGTGCGTTCTCCGGCAAATGCCGAGAAAGATCCTTCAGTCTGAAGATGTCCTATAGCCTTGGGTTGACTTGGGCTGTGGTTCCTTCTGTTGTTGCGTTGTAATCTCTATGTGGAAACTTCGTTGAAGTTATGCATTAATTGGCTCGTCTCGCTGGTTGTACAGCAACAAGATTGTTGTCACTGGTGTTGCCAATTGTTGGTGAAGACAATCCAATAACCAGCGTAGGTGATGACAGCCGACAGCACGCACACGTAACGCAAAGCAAAAAGCAAACGCAACAACTGAACTGCATGGTAATATTGCCGTGCTTAAATAGCCATGCCATAGTAATTTATGTCTACTTGCACACTATTGGTTAACGGAAAGTTTCGCTTTTTTCTCATTGGTGCAACGTAAATCAAATTGAATTTCATTTACGCAATATGTCGGCAATTTATTTGTAGAAATGATAGATGAAAATCTGGATGTGTTAGCATTGTGGCATTTGCTAACAAGTTGATGGCGAGTCGAAGTAATTCCTCGACTTCCGATGACCAAGCAATAATGGAATTCTTGCTAAGTCCTTTTCGATTCCGCAGGTGCCTGCACATTGGATAAAGTTGTTTTGATAGGCCCGTAAGGAACTTGCGATAGTAGTTTAGTACTCCCAGAATTTTCTGCAACTCGCTAACAGTCTTTGGTGACTAGATATTCTTGATTGAATTCGCCTTTGACGACAAAGGTTGAATACCTCGTGGCGTGATACGATGTCCTAAGAATTCTACGGATGTAGTTGCAATCTGCGTCTTGTCAGAATTGATCTTGAGTCCGTGGTTGGATAAGCGTGAGAGGACATTTCGTAGATGCTTGGCATGAGATTCTAAGTCTGGACTGAATACCATAATATCATCGAGATATAACATACAAATAGCGGCGTCGTCGCTAAGTATGCTGTCTATGAATATTTGAAATGTTTGTGTAGCACACTTAAGTACAAAAGGCATGTAAAGATATTCGAAAAGGCCAAATGGAGTGATGACTGCAGTCTTTTCAATATCCTCTGGTGCTACCGGGATGTGATGGTAGGCTTGTCTGAGGTCAATCACCGAGAAGAAATTGCTGCCGTTGAGTTTTTCAAGTAGGGTATTAATATTTGGAATAGGATATGCATCAGATTTTGTCACTGAATTTAGCTTACGGTAAACTCCGCAGGCTCTGTACGATCCGTTTGCTTTGGAGACTAAGTGCAGTGGTGACGCCCATGAACTTTTCGATGGTCTGATGATTCCCTCTTCCAAAAGTCTTGAGAATTCCTCTTGGGCAGCTTTCAGCTTAGCAGGGGCCAGCGGTCGCTTCTTGAGTGCAATAGGTTGTCCTTCTGTGACGATATTGTGCATCGTGTTGGAGACTCGTAGCTCTGACTTGTTAAGATCAAAAAGCGACTTGTATTTTTGAGGAGCTGCTGATATCTCTGCTGAATGATGCACTGGGGTTGGCTGAATGACCTGTTACTCCAAACGCTCGGAGGCAAGTGTCCAAAAGCTTTGCTCAAGTCCGGTGGAGGGGTCGATGATCTTTTGATTGGCAAGATCAACAATGAGCCGAAATTTCAGAAGGAAATCAAGGCCTATTATATTATGTGAGACCTTGGCAATGATGAAGCTGTGGGAAAATTCACGTCGTAGACCTATGTTAATGGTGCGGTACTGGCAGCCATAAGTTGGTTTGGGCTCGCCTGTAGCTGTTGCGAGAGGAAAACCTAGCGACACCTCGGCCATTGAATCACTCTTGAGAACTGAGACTGCTGCACCTGTGTCTACGATGAATTCTTCGCTAGTTTTGAAATCAAGAAGGTGCAGAAGCTCGTTGGGGTGTTTGGCCGGGTCATGCAAACAAGTAGGCTGGTGATTGCGACCGGCGTTGTCCGTTTGACTCTCTAAGTGATAAATTTGGCGTGGACGAAAAGAGTCGACAGGGATGTCGGTTTGTAATTGGTTTCTTCCCTGTGGCGCCGTTGATGTCGTTGATGCGCAGAAAGTACGGTCTTCTACTTCCTGCGCCAGACGTTTCCCGATCCTGATGCACCCTTGCGCCTGTGGTCTGTTGTCCTTTCCGTGAACCGTGGAAATTGGCACTCATTCGGAAATTCTTTGGAATGACAAAGACAGACTTGGCAGGAATAAAAAACTTCTGGTGATTATAACACCAGTTCATTGGGGCATATCTTTTAAATGATTGCGGGATCTCGATCGCCGCCAACCGTTATAATTGTGTTTAGGAAAGAATTTGGGTCGAGCATTCACTTGATTAAGCTCAGATTTAGTTATGGCCAATCCTTCTAGAACTTTAGCCATGTTCACCACTGTCATCTCTAAAGAGGAGAGCCTATCACCTTGCGGGGGTGAACAAAAGAATGACGGATTCACCTTGTGTTCCAAAACCCTATATTCTAACTCACATCTCTTAGATAAATCATCTATAGAGAGAGTGTTTGGAAGCTGTCTGGCAAATAGTTTTAATGCTTGTTGAAGATTGTTAATAAAAACAACCTTAGCCTCATGGTCAAAAATATTGGTTTTATACCAACGTTTCTGTAATTCCCTCAGAATTTTGATGGGGCCAAGGTTTGGCATGTCTTACTGCGCATATTTATTTATAATCTGCTCAGTTTCTGTGGGCCCAAGCAAAGATTCTACTCCGTTTTGTAGGCCCAAAATGGGATTAGGTAGCTTACTAATGGCCTCAAGCTTAGGATAAATCCGTCGCTGCAATTTAGAAGGTAGTTTAGCAAATACCTTCGACAGTTTTGATGACTGTCATAATCAGGAAACAGAGAGAAAGCGGAGTCCGCGCGAATAAAGAATAGTTCACTATCTCTATCCCAAACAGGAACATCAATATCTAACATTGGACCTGACATTCTAATAATCTTACGGGATCCTAAAAGCATAAATTTATAAGCAATATGAAAATGTATAAATATACTTTAACGAAACGCTTACCCACAAACAGCTTCCACAGTTGAAAGTCTTCCGCAGTTGACTGAGCGCAGAACGCAGATGAATTAGTTCCTTCCCAAAACACGTCACAGTAACTGCTTCCAAAAATTGAAATTTTCCGCAATTGAGCCTGTCGAGTACGAACGGTGCAGTTTTGTACTTTGCAAAGTTGAACAGAGCATATTCCCAAAAAAATTCAACATAAATCCACGAATTTAGAGAGAACACATATACCCAACAAATTTCCCAGAATACCACGAATTTAGAGAGCACAAGTATACCCAACAAAATTCCCAGAGGACCACGACTTTAGAGAGAAAATGTATACACAACAAAATTCCCAGAAGACTACGACCAGAGTAAAGAAGATGTAAACGCAATTGTTAATCTTTTTTATCCCAAATAAATGAAAAAGAAAGTCAATGATATTTATACCAAAAAACAGTATAATACTCAATATCCTGGCGAGGTCGCCAATTTCGTAAACGCCCCAGCTTCAAGTAAATGCCGTGTGGCATTACAAACTCGGTTAAAGTGCCATAGATAGAGTTCTTGTACTGATAGGGGACCCTTAACAGGACCGGTCGTGCGCACTCCGGCAAATGCCGAGAAAGATCCTTCAGTCTGAAGATGTCCTAGAGCCTTGGGTTGACTTGGGCTGTGGTTCCTTCTGTTGTTGCGTTGTAATCTCGATGTGGAAACTTCGTTGAAGTTCTGCATTAATTGGCTCGTCTCGCTGGTTCTACATCAACAAGATTGGTGTCACTGATGTTGCCAATTGTTGGTGAAGACAATCCAATAACCAGCGTAGGTGATGACAGCCGACAGCACGCACACGTTATGCAAAGCAGAAAGCAAACGCGACAACTGAACTGCATGGTGAATTTTCCGTGCTTAAATAGCCATGCCATAGTAATATATGTCTACTTGCTGTAAACGCCCCGGCTTCAAGTAAATGCCGTACGACGTTACAAACTCGGTTAAGGTGCTCTGAATAGAGATTAGTTGCTGATATGGGGGCCCTTAAGAGGGCCAGGTAATACGTTCGCTTGAAGTCTTCCGAAGTGAAGATGTCCTAGAGCCTTGGGTGGACTCTGGTTGAGTTTTGGCTCCCGTGGTTGAGCTGTGATCGCGTTGTGTATGGTGTCATGCAGGTCCTGCACTCAATTGGCTCGTCTCTCTGGTATCTCGCATCAAGACGAGTAGGGATTGACAACCGGTAAAGTGCAATATGCGCTGACAGCCGATCGAGCAAATACGCGAAGCAGGTAGAATGCAAATGCCACAACTGACTTGCATGGTAAATTACCGTGCTTAAATAGCATGCAATGTGTGCTTGCATACTATTGGTTAAACGTCGTTTAACGTGGTTAAACGGCAATTTGCTTTTTTCTCATTGGTGCAACGTAAATAGATTTGAATTTTATTTACGCAATATGTCACCGATTGATTTGTGTCGTTACAACAGTTTCCTCTCTGAAAAAAAAAGAAAAAATATTCCCCTCTGCGAGGCTAGATAAGAAATGCATGACAGAGTTCGAACCAAGTTAAGGAAAAATATGATGAACCATAAGTGCTGGGCTTAAATATGCTTGTTGGTTGCTTCAACAATGATATGATGCCAGGTAACCACTAGGAATTGCTACACAAATTGTTAGCTCTAGTGGACGGTCATAGCACGTGAGGCAAAATAGAGCAGTGTAAGTTTTGGAGCCGCAGCGTGAAGATTTCGAGGTAAATCGCCTCTGAATTTGCCAGGTTTAAGATAAAAAACCTAAGCAGGTTGGATCGTTGTCAGTGTTTGTATACGACCAAAGGAGCTAAAGTGCTCGACGTTGTGGTCATGGCATTTGTAGTGGTCTTTGTGAAATGGATAAAGTTGAGATATGCATTGAAAGTGGCCTGTACCATGATATGAAGCTGATCACTACTTAGTGTTGCTACACGAAAACGTTAGCAACTAAGTAGCTGGTCATACCAAAATGGGCAGTGTAATGTCATGTGTGAGAAGTACATTATAATGTGAAATATATATATATTAAAATCAAAGGTAATTGCATAAAAAAAATGTATACGAACATTGCCTCAGAGGTGGCATAATACCAAAGAACTGTTCAAAATGCTACACAATTGTTAGCTAAGAACAGGTGGTTATGCCACGTGAGACAAATACTAAAAATTAACGTAAAGTTAAAAAAAAATTTTATAGTTAAATGTTAATGTTTAAAAAAATTAATTACGCGTTATACAAAGCAGGTTGAGATTGTGGGCAGACGGAGCCTGAGACGTGTGTAGAAGGTTGAACGCTCTCAGGATCAGGTGGTTCGATAAACGGTTTTAACCTGTCTATGCTTACTGATGTCGGTGTAGCGCCTTGCATAATGATGAAGTATTTTGGCTGTTTTAGTAAAATCGGGTAAGGACCGCGATACTTGGGTTGTAGTGGTGCAACAGCAGTATTGTTGCGAACGAGTACTCTCTTGCAGCTGTGGAGCTGTGGGTGAACGAAGACTGGACGAGGCGTGTGTCTCGGCTGCTGTTCGGACATGTTACCGAAATGAAGTCGAAGGCGGGTAGCTTCGTTTTGTGGGTCATCTTGTGCCGGTAGTAGACGTGGGAGCTGACTAGGCAGGCGTAGATCCATGCCATACAAGAGTTGTGACGCAGACGTTTTAATGGATTCTCGAGTACGAGAACGCATGGCCAGCAGAACTAAAGGTAGTGCATCGACCCAGTTGCCATTAATGGACGAGGATGCTAAAGCTGCTTTGAGTTCCCTATGCATTCTCTCTACCATGCCATTAGCTTGGGGATGGTAGGCAGTCGTCTGGCGTAAGATGCATCCCATGTACCGCAAGGTGGTTTTGAAACGATCAGATGAGAAACAAGTGCCTCTGTCCGTGATGACCTCATTGGGAACACCGTAATTGGATATCCATGCAGAGATAAAACCGTTAGTTACTTCGTCTGCAGAAATGGTGCCAAGAGGTAATGCCGCAGGCCACCGTGTAAATCTATCGATCATAGTTAGAAGGTAGCTGAAACCTTGAACCTTTGTCAGATGAACTATGTCGATGTGGACGATGGCTAGGCGAGAAGTAGACCGAAAATGTTGCAACCTAGAACGAGTGTGTCGTGTGATCTTGTTTTTCTGACAAATTGCACACTCTGAGACCCATCGTTTAACATTCTGCCTAAGTCTATGACCCCAGAAACGATCTGTAAGAAGTCGGACAGTCGCTTGGCTTCCTGGGTGAGAAATTGAGTGAATTGAATCGAAAACCTTCCTCTGAAGGCTGGTCGGCAGAACTGGCTTGTTGGGCTGCGTACCCGTGAAGTAAACAATTGGTAAGCCTTCCCACAGACGGCATATGAACTTGGTTGGGTGACGGGCTATTGATCTTTGAATGTGAATGTCACCGCGTTGTTCAGTTCGCAGGAGAGTTGGCGTTAGTGCAGGTTCACTGAGTGCCACGGAGTTGACAGTGAATGGTGACGGCGAAGGTGGTTGTAGAGAGACGTCTGGCCTAGACAGGGCATCTGCAATGAAGTTCTGTTTGCCCTTCACGTGAAAGACGTCAAATTGCCATTCGCTTAGACGAGAAAGCTGTCTTTCCACTCTGGCAGGGTACTTGGCGATAGATGAAGTTGCGTTTCGAAGTGCGCTAACTAGTGGTGCGTGATCTGTGAAAACAACAAATCTGCTACTGCCAATGATGCTGATAAAATGGCGCACTGCGTCGTGGATGGCGAGAAGTTCACGGCCGAAAGTGTCGTACCTCGTTTCTACTGGTTGGAGAGTACGCGAGTAGAAACTGATAGGCTTCCGAACTCCGTCGATCTCTTGTTCCAAAGTGGCTCCAATAGCGAATTCAGAAGCATCTGTCGTGAGTAGAAATGGCTTTTCGAAATCTGGATGCGTTAGCATTGTGGCATTTGCTAACGAGTTGATGGCAAGTCGAAGTAATTCCTCGTCTTCGGATGACCAAGCAATGATGGAATTCTTGCTCAGTCCTTTTCGGTTCCGCAGGTGCCTGCACAAAGGATAAAGTTGTTTTGAAAGGCCTGGAAGAAACTTGCGATAATAGTTTAGTACTCCCAGGATTTTCTGCAAATCGCTCAAAGTCTTTGGTGACTTGATATTCTTGATTGAATTCGTCTTTGACGGCAACGGTTGAATACCTTGGGCCGTGATACGATGCCCTAAGAAGTCGACGGATGAAGTTGCAATCTGCGTCTTGTCACAGTTGATCTTGAGTCCGTGGTTGGATAAGCGTGAGAGGACATTTCGTAGATGTTTCGCATGAGATTCTAGATCTGGACTGAATACCATAATGTCATCGAGATATGACATACAATAAGCAGAGTCGTCGCGAAGTATGTTGTCTATGAATCTTTGAAATGTCTGAGTAGCACACTTAAGTCCAAAAGGCATGTAAAGATATTCAAAAAGGCCAAATGGAGTGATGACTGCAGTTTTCTCGATATCCTCTGGTGCTACCGGTATGTGATGGTACGCTTGTCTGAGGTCAATCACTGAGAAGAAATTGCTGCCGTTGAGTTTTTCAAGTAACGTGTTGATATTTGGAATAGGATATGCATCAGATTTTGTCACTGAATTTAGCTTACGGTAGTCTCCACAGGCTCTGTACGATCCGTTTGATTTTGAGACTAAGTGCAGTGGTGACGCCCATGAACTTTTCGATGGTCTGATGATTCCCTCTTCCAAAAGCCTTGAGAATTCTTCTTGGGCAGCTTTCAGCTTAGCAGGAGCCAGTGGTCGCTTCTTTAGTGCAATAGGTTGTCCTTCTGTGACGATATGATGCATCGTGTTGGAGACTCGCAGATCGGATTTGTTAAGATCAAAAAGCGATTTGTATTTTCGAAGAGCTGCTGATATCTCTGCTGAATGATGCACTGGGGTTGGCTGAATGACCTGTAACTCCAAACGCTCGGAGGCAAGTGTCCAAAAGCTTTGTTCAAGTCCGGTGGAAGGGTCGATGATCTTTTGATTGGCAAGATCAACAATGAGCCGAAATTTTAGAAGGAAATCAAGGCCTATTATATTATGTGAGACCTTGGCAATGATGAAGTTGTGGGAAAATTCACGTCGTAGACCTATGTTGAGTGTGCGGTATTGGCAGCCATAAGTTGGTATGGGCTCGCCTGTAGCTGTTGCGAGAAGAACGCCTAGCGACATCTCGGCCATTGAATCACCTTTGAGAACTGAGACTGCCGCACCTGTGTCTACGATGTACTCTTCGCCAGTTTTGAAATCAAGAAGGTGCAGAAGTTCGTTTGGCTGTTTGGCCGGGTCATGCAAACAAGTAGGCTGGTGATTGCAACCGGCATTGTCTGTTCGGTTCTCTATGTGAAAAATTCGTCGTGGACGAAAAGAGTCGACAGGGATGTCGGATTGTAGTTGGCTTCTTCCCTGTCGCGCCGTTGATGCTGTTGATGTGCAGAAAGTACGGTCTTCTACTTCCTGCGCCAGACGTTTCCCGATGCTGATGCACCCTTGTACCTGCGGTCTGTTGTCCTTTCCGTCAGCTGTGGAAATTGGCACTCATTCGGAAATTCTTCGGAACGACAAAGACAAACTTGGCAAGCATAAAAAACTTCTGGTGGTTATAACACCAGTTCTTTGGAGCATATTTATTAAATGATTGCGGAGATCTCGATCGCCGCCTACCATTATAATTTGACTTGGAAACGAATTTTGGTCGAGCATTCACATGATTTATCTCCGATTTGGTAATGGCCAATCCTTCTAGAACTTTGGCCATGTTCGCCACTGTTCTCTCTAAGGAGGAGATTCTATCATCTTGCGGGGGTGAAGAAAAGGATGATGGATTCACTTTGGGTTCCAAAACCCTATATTCTAACTCACATCTCTCAGATAAGTCATCTATAGAGAGAGTGTTGGGGAGCTGTCTGGCAAAGAGTTTTAATGTTTGGGGAAGATTGTTAATAAAAACAACCTTAGCCTCATGGTCAGAAATGTTGGTTTTATACCAACGTTTCCGTAATTCCCTCAGTATTTCTATGGGGCCAAGATTTGGCATATCTAACTGCGCATATTTGTTTATTATCTGCTCAGTTTCAGTGGGTCCAAGCAAGGATTCTACCTCGTTTTGTAGGCCAAAAATGGGATTAGGTAGCTTCCTAATGGCCTCAAGCTTAGGATAAATCCGTCGCTGCAATTCAGAAGGTAGTTTAGCAAAAACCTTTGACAGTTTTTGATGACTGTCATAATCAGGAAACGGGGAGAAAGCGGAGTCTACGCGCATAAAGAATAGCTCACTATCTCCATCCCAAACAGGAACATCAATATCTAAAATTGGACCTGACATTTTAACAATCTTACGGGATCTTAAAAGCATAAATTACAAGCAATATGAAAATATATAAATATATTTTAACGAAAACGCTTACCCACAAACAGCTTCCACTGTTGCTTGATATTGTCCAGTACAAAAAAACGAACAGAGGCCCCGTTGGCCTTTGATAACAATGTATTATTATTTCAACACAGAACAGCGTCACTCCTTCCAAAAAATTGAAATTGTCCTGTAGGGATGACGAACAGAGGCCCTGTTGGCCTTTAGTGCCAATGAATTATTATTTTCAACAGCAAGAATAACACACTGCTTCCAAAATTTGAAATTTTCCTTTAGGGAAGACGAACAGAGGCCTCGTTAGCCTTTGAATGCTCACACCACAAATTCACGAATATATACCCAACAAAATTTTAGAAAAGCCAGGATCAGGGTGTAAAGAAAACGCGAATGTTAGTCGATTTATCCCAAATAGATTTGCACAATCACAGTAAAGAAAACACAAATGTCAATCTATTATTATATCCTCCAATACACACCACGAATATATATATATATATACCCAAAAAATTCAACAGATGACCACGATTTATCCCAAATAAATGAAAAAGGAAGTCAATTTTATTTATACCAAAAAAATCAGAACAATAATCACTATCCTGGCGCGGTCGCCAATTTTGTAAACGCCCCGGCTTCAAGTAAATGCCGTACGACGTTACAAACTCGGTTAAGGTGCTCTGAATAGAGATTAGTTGCTGATATGGGGGCCCTTAAGAGGGCCAGGTAATACGTTCGCTTGAAGTCTTCCGAAGTGAAGATGTCCTAGAGCCTTGGGTGGACTCTGGTTGAGTTTTGGCTCCCGTGGTTGAGCTGTGATCGCGTTGTGTATGGTGTCATGCAGGTCCTGCACTCAATTGGCTCGTCTCTCTGGTATCTCGCATCAAGACGAGTAGGGATTGACAACCGGTAAAGTGCAATATGCGCTGACAGCCGATCGAGCAAATACGCGAAGCAGGTAGAATGCAAATGCCACAACTGACTTGCATGGTAAATTACCGTGCTTAAATAGCATGCAATGTGTGCTTGCATACTATTGGTTAAACGTCGTTTAACGTGGTTAAACGGCAATTTGCTTTTTTCTCATTGGTGCAACGTAAATAGATTTGAATTTTATTTACGCAATATGTCACCGATTGATTTGTGTCGTTACATTGCACACTATTGGTTAAAGCAAGTTTCGCTTTTTTCTCATTGGTGCAACGTAAATCAAATTGAATTTAATTTACGCAATATGTCGGCAATTTATTTGTGACGTTACACAGCGTTTACAATATTTATTTGAACTCTTATCATGCACGGCGTGACATCAAAATTTATGGTTCCATATTTAGTGACATACACAGAAAAATAAATTTCCAGTTTATATTTTTTCTTTATTGATCTGACAGTTTGCCTATAATTTTTATTTTATTATCGTTTATGAAAAACAATCGCATCTAAATATTGCTCAATTGTGACAACGATCTACAATATATTGTTTACATCATGTACGATTTAAAAACGTAGCACTTGAACCTTAACGTTTCTTTTGATCATTGGAAAGCATATTTACTGGATATTATAAGATTTTTTTGTTTCTGGCCAATCATTTTATTGCCAAAATGAAACCTTTGTTTTTTACGCCTAATATTACTAAATGTATATCTAGTAAGGATTTATTAGTTCATCTTCAACGCTTCAAACACACAAATCACGGAAATCGTATTGTCGAACCGTTAAAACCACATATATTGACACCAGTTCCTGGTCCAATATCAAAGTCTCAAATTGAGGTAATGAAGTTAGTCCAAGTAGGTTAAATTGGAGATAAATTTATTATCAGCCTATTAATTACCATTTTATTGTTGATTATGAAAAATCCTACGGAAATTATATTCGTGATGTTGATGGGAATGATATTATGGATATTCTTACACAAATATCATCGCTTCCTCTAGGTAGGGTATTGAACATTTATTTCTAGGGTATAATCATCCGAGATTAATTGAAGTGTCACGATCTCGTGAATTTATTACGGCTTGTGTCAATCGGCCTGCTCTTGGCCTAATGCCTCCAAATGATTGGGGAATCAGACTGCAAAACTCTTTGATGTCTGTAAGTTTCTAAAAAGATATTTTAAATAAGGTAGCTCCAAAAGGTCTTTCCTCCGTTATGACAATGATGTGTGGATCTTGTTCTTTGGAGAATGCTTACAAGACCATCTTTATAAAAAGAATGGTAAGATTTTGCTCTTTCTATTCTCAATATGTTATTAATAATATTGCGGAAGCATACTGTTCGCCATTAAATTTTAAAAGCAGGATACAAAATTTCCTGTTTGTCACGGAGAAAAAATTTTGTGCATTAATTCCATGTATTAAAACACGAGATTAAGAACTACATTTTATTGAATATTCCTAGAGAGATGCCACTGTGTCAACCTGTTATTTTAATAAAGAACTGAAAATTGTGTTGTGTATGTCATGATGACGCAGTGGATGGTCAATGGCTTTGAAGCAAATGTGCTCTGGTTCGAGCTCCGTTCAGGGAAAAATACTGTGCAGTACTTGACCGGACCCAAATAAGGACGAAACTGATATACTGAATGAATTTCTCTTCTTATCTTGTATAATGCTTAGTTTATACTGACAAATATATAATGGGTTAGGAATTGATCTAAAGCTTGAAACATTGGTTTAAATAAATATTGGCACGATTATTTGTACGCATCGATACCAGCTGCATCACTTATTGATACAATCGACCAATAATAGGTAGGAATCTATATAATGCTAAGTATAAGTTGCATGTGACAAATGAAACATAGACACTATAAATATTGTTCGCCTATGCTTAATTATGCTATGTTCATATTGCAAATTGCTTCATATTATGAAGACTTCTAAGAAATGGCCTTGATAATGAACTTCTTTTTCGGCCACAGCATTAATAATAGAATGCCACTTGTTGAACTTATAAAGTAGATCATTGAATTAATCTTTTTTTTCACAAATTGTACATTGATCGTCAATTAATCTTATATAACAAATTAAAAATTCTGAAGAACCATTGATTGCGTGGATGGTGCTAACAACATAGCCAAAGTGAAGTGTCGAATTTACTTTGTATTTAGACCTTCTGTGGCCGTCATAAGAGCACGACAGAAAATTTACTAACAAGGATCGAACCACAATGCATATATACGGTATGGAAAATCAGATATGCGGTACTCACCTCGCATGTATTGTACTGAATTGGGAATGCCGGCTGCATACTACCTTTTGCAGTTATTATTAAATAATAATTGATAACGCGATTGGTAATAACGATTATTTATATATCAAACTGGTGCACGTGATATTAACATCAATCACATTTTATTAAGCCAGTTTCACAACATAACAAAAATAGCGCCAGTTTCACGTAGTGGTTCTTTTAGAACTTCCATAATCATTCTCAAAACACGGCTGCAAATAGATCGATGGGATCAAAACGCACACACACACACACATATATATATATATATATATATATATATATATATATATATATATATATATATATATATGAAAATGAAGGTTGAAATTTGTCGATATATTCGACTGGTGTTTGTTTAGCTATTCTCTGCGACTGATTTAATGAACTGCACAAACGTGATTTAGATAAATATCAGCTTTTAGGAATCTGATGGCTTACAATTTGATGATGCTTTGGACATATATTGATATTTTCTATTGTATTCTTAATAAAATCTTATAAAGATTTATAAAATATCACTGGAAAATAGGCTTAAACGATTTACATGGATGTCAATACCATAGGGTAGTGTTAAGATTGATTTACTGGCACAATTTAAACACTTATGGAATGGATTTGTATTAGCTTCTGTCAGAGAAAATCAAGCTCCTAGTCTACAAGTGGCATTAACGCTTGCAGTAATGGAAAAAGACAAATGCGTTTTTGTACTTTTTAAAGAGCATATATTCTTGGAAGGTAGTGTTCGTTAGTTTTAGGACGTAGACAATCTAAAAATGAAAATCATAAGATTAAACGAAAAAACGATAATTCTCAGCCTTGAATGGCAAGTCATCAAAGATTAGAACGACTGAATAAAAATTATCAATCACCATTAGGACTAGATGACCTAATCTTCTTTTGGAGCATATACAAAAAGCATGATTAAAACTAAAAAAAATATTTCATTTTGTATCGGCTGACGGGCAATTTAAATGCGTTAGGCTTATCTGTGAAGTCTTTTATAGGGATAAGCCGATGAACCTACAATTTTATTTCTGAATTGTAAGGCTTTCTGTGCGATTCTTGATGAGAATCAGTGTTCTCACGCACTCGCCAAAGTCAATGAGCATGATTTCCACAGATTACTAGGAAGAAGGCGACTGACAACGATTTTTATTCGTACTACAATAGGACGTACGCTAAAATACACGGTTGACCTCTAGCTGATTTTCGTTGTTCTCGTATCGTTCTTAAACTTACTGATGACTAATTCATTGGCTCATGGAGTGTAAGGATCCTTGTTTTGAGATCTAGTCAGTCTGAAGACTGGCGAAATTTATGACCTCAGTTTGTACATAGCTATTCTTAAAAAAACCGAAATTGATTAGAGCAATGTACCTCTTATTCGGGTCTAGTTTGCGGGAAAAGATAGTTCTTCCATCCATCTAGTTCTCATAATCGTGCGCGCCATTTCTGAACGATTCTAATAATGAAAGAAATGGTTTCTCTAATATATTATTAGGTATGATATCTGGTCTTGAGTAGCTTTCGTACATCCTAGTGATTTGCTTGGCTTTGATGGTTGAATTAGTTCGATTAAACTGGAAACAGAGATGTTCAAGAGTTATTCCTAACTGAAAATAGCTGAGGCAAGGTTATAAGGCTGTTATATATTCCCCCAGCCTTAATTTAATCCTAATTAACTCAATTTTACAACAATAGATATCATCTTGAAATAAACCGTAGCAATTCAACCCATGCACATTGGATGGTGAAATGTTATTCTGATTAGATTGTCTACATTTCAATAAGCAAACGTTGGTTGTCTACGTCCCAGACACAAGAGCGCACCATAGGTGCTCTACTGGTTACGTCAATGTTAGTAAAATGATAAAATTTTACTGGCGATTATGCATAGCGAAGGATGTACAAATAAGCAATCTTAGAGCTCTATGTACAATAACATGTATTATTGTTAAATACTGTTTCTTGCGAAGAACTAATATATATGCAAGTATGTATTAGGTTTTGCGAATCTAGTAACAAATTAGTTCAGTTGTGACCAGAAGGATAAACCAAAGGCAGCATGAACGGAAAGTATAATCTCATGCACATTCGTTTCGTGCTTACTGGCGACTCATCAGTAGGAGCCGGTATTACGCCCTTTAACCACTATATATTTGGTAGAAGAATGTGGAATAATAGGACGGTACAATCTCCTAAGTAACTGATACCTTTTTTTTACATATATAGTGGTTAAAGGGCGTAATACCGGCTCCTACTGATGAGTCGCCAGTAAGCACGAAACGAATGTGCATGAGATTATACTTTCCGTTCATGCTGCCTTTGGTTTATCCTTCTGGTCACAACTGAACTAATTTGTTACTAGGTTCGCAAAACCTAATACATACTAACATGTATTATTGTTGCATAAAAGATTAATTAATGAAATTTTGAGCTAGTTTTTAATTGTGATTTATCACAGGTGTTAAATAATGAGTTCGCTCCCGATGAAGTCGGCCGGGTGTAGCAGTCGATATATTGAAGATTTAAATCATTTTGGTGACAAATATCAAACAAAGATAGCTTAAATTTTAACAAAATTTATGATTTAACCGTAGTAAAAAGCTTCCGATGTTTTCTTTTATAATATTGCTGAAAGGTCCGTATAAACTCTGAATATTTGGATATGTAGATAATGATTTGAAGGATGTATATATTATAATAAGGCTCGTGAAGAGTCCGAGTATCAATGTAGGATTTGCTGTCATCGGATGAACGAATTTGAGGCTGAGTTAGAAGGCGAGGAAGAAACAGCTACAGTCATCAACCGTCGGAATTCTTTATCGTAATTTTCGAGTTTCTGTAAGGTAGTATTGACTAGATTGGAGCTTGAGGAGAGTCTCAAATATCAATGTCGCATGCAGGATTCACTGACTTCAGTTGAATGAAATTAAGACTGTTGGAAGGCGAGGAAGAATCAGCGTTAGTTGTATACCATCAGATAATCCAATAAAATTATCGAGTTTCCGATCGTTTGCTGATAAAATCCTATTTATTTAAATTCTGGGCATTACTTGACGAGTTTCCAGTAAAGACTAAATCTGTCCACCGAATTGATTTATTTCTATCTGATTCATTGTTCAGTTTATACCAACAAAATGTAGAAACTAAAATCCTGTCATAATATTTTCATTCAATATCACTTCCTCACGCAGAAAGATGTGTGTTATATAATGACATATCGGAGAGTAGACAGTGGAATATTATATCTAAAGCGATGCCAAATAGGCTCCACCGAAAGAAACGACTGGTAGAAAAATATTTTTGTATATAACTGAAAATTACATTCAGTGAGATGGTTATGTGTCGCGGTGGTTCTGTTTCAGTGTCCGAAGTTTTCTACAGTATGAACTCCAGCCGAGTGCTCAACTGGTACGAAACCAATCTATCAGATAAATAGTGTTTGCTACCTCGTGAATTTTTTGGCCTATGCTGTCAATATATATATATATATATATATATATATATATATATATGTTTGGTTGGGGATTCTACGGATATTTCGCTGATTCAAGAAAATACTTTCAATGTTCTTAACTAAAAATATGTCAGGTGTTTTTACCGTACTCAGCATATAGTCTGTGCTAATTGGCTTTATCACTTAATTGGATAGGTGAAATAGAGACATGTATTCCATTTTAGTGTCGGGATACGCCTACTGTATACAGATATTGCATGGAGCGGAATAATATTTTGAGGCAGGTACCAGCATACTGTGTCAAAATCCGTTGATTGAACCAATAGAGCACCCATGGGGTTCTCGCGTATTTAATAGATGAATTTAGCGCCTGATTGTCATAATATAGTCAATCTGAGCAATATGGCATGTCACCATTCAGTCAGTATAGGTTGTATCGCTACATTTTGTGGCATAATGCCGTTTGTTTTACTGGCAAATCGAGTTAACTAAGACTAGGTTAAGTCTAATGACAAGATTCTATCGTTCAACAGCTCTGTTTCCCGTTCAAATCACCTGGAATAACTAGGCTATCTGAATTGCGCTCATGGCCAGCCGTTATATCTAGTGATTTTTAAATGAAACAATTCTTAGCATTAACATAATAGTTAAGAGGTTGTGCATATACATTCACGGTTCAGTGAACCACTTTTCTACGCACTGCCTAACATAGGCTAAATAAGAGTTTCAAGCTCTCCTGTCATGTAAGGCTTCGCTACAACACCGGATAGCAAGAAGGGTACACGTTACCTGGATGCATCACATTTGCATTATGATGGCAAAATCATCGCCTTTCTCCTGGGCTAAATTCAAATGAGACATAATGGAGTGCTCGAAGCACTTCTGGCCTCTGGTGGACAAGCAATGTGATTACTGCGTTTGTGCAGTTCACTATCCATTAAGGGATGGTTAGCTATCAAGGCAAGACCTATCACTTTACTTTTGCTTATGGATAAATGACATACAATAATCAGTAAATACTGTTGGAAGTCGACCCGCTGTGTGTTTGTACAAAACTAATAAATCATTGTTACAAGCATTATTATGGCTTCTCAATCTTCGGTAGAAGAGCTGGTATGAATGTTAATGAGACAAATGAAAAATGTAAGAGAGCAATTAGCGAATATTAAAGCTCGTCTTGATGAAATGGTTATTGTGACCACAGAATGAATCTGCAAAAAAGGCCCAACTAATCTGAACGAATATAAAATGGATGGCCTGCCTTTCATTCCGGTGGAGCCTATAGGGCAATTATTTGGACCTAAATTCTGCACAGTACACAGAGTTCCAAATAAGGGTGATACAGGCCTACAGGATGAATTACCTTTTCTACATTATTCAATGCTTAGTTTATACTGACGAATATCTATATATAACGAGATTGGTGTTTATATAAAGATGACAACCTTGATTTAATTTTTTTATCACCGCCCACGCAAAAAATAATCGTTTAACCATTTGATCAATTTTTAAATAGTTTAAACTTATATATTTGGCGAAGTTTCTGTACTTTCACATTATATCATTAAGAAAACTATGGCAAGTATTGACAAAAATATAATAGCATCGTTGCCGATGAAGTCCTAAGATCGAAAAAGTAAGTTATGCAAAAAACGTTTGCGGACTGAAAGAAAAAAATCATATTTTATTTTTATAATTTTTCACCAAAACAACACCATGTCAACATAATTAACGAGAATCAAAGGACATTGTTTATATAAGATACGAGAAATCTGTAATGCGACTATCAACCATGTAGAACTCATTTTACTAGACTGTCATATTCGTTGAATAAATGCTAAGCATTTTTTCGATGTGCAAATAAGTTTTTCAATGCACCAATCATAAATTTCACGGGTGATGACAACTATTTTTAGATTCAAGTTTGCTTTATTATATAGGCATCAATCACGTTTTATTTGACCAATAACACAACATAACTTACTTTTTATTCAAATGCACTGATGCGTTTTAACATTTCATGGTCCTTATCAGAGATTTGCGTCTACCAAATTAACGGTAATCAAAACGCATTCTGTATACAAAATATGGTAATTTTGAAATGCGACTTTCAACCCTATTTATCTAGTATACATTGCACTGTCGGCTGCACAATTGCTATGCCGTTTTTGCCTACTGTAAATGAGATTTTAAAAGTTGGCACGGATTGCGCAGGTGATAACAATTATTATTTTAATAAACTTTGCGGTCTTGATATAAACAATAATCCTATTTCTCAAAACAGTAGTTTTTGCGTTTGCCACCGTACTCTGATGAGGAACATGAAAGAACAAAACGCATTAGTACGTACAACTGACTATTGTTTAGTTGTTTTGAGCAGCTTGTTCACTGATTCGTGGTTATCTAAAATTCGCGGACATGGTTTAAATTTTAAAATTCTCTTGACGCAGCTGAATAAGAAATAAATTGTTATTTTAATTATTTATATTCTGGTAAATTATGCTAGCGTGTACACAATCACGTTTATCTTTCATAATTACTTTATTGCGTAATCATATCTAATCATCTCTATAGGTTGTGCTTGTTAAAAGCATATTAAAACTATTGCGCTGTAATTTGTATTTGATGGATATGCTTCATTCAACAAATACTTTTTCAGTGTTTTTATTTGCGTTACGGTGAATTGATATAAGTAAAAGTTTTTAATATTAATAAATTTAGTAAATCATGATAGAGACAATATAGAGATTTAGCGGCCGTCATTCCGGTGAATTAAATAGATTATAGTTCTGCTATTGCTATGAACTGTATCTAGGATTATCAGAACTGTACACGTTTAATTATTATGGCGGAACTTGATTAAAAATAATGTTGATATAGACTTAGAATTGCATAATATTGCCAGTGTAACTTATTCACTATATTTGTTTCACCCTAATTAAGCACTCTTTATAAGTAATTTGTAATGCTTCGGTCAGGGATCAAATCCTGGATCGTGACGACCAGTCATAATAATTATCTCTTACGTCTTGCAGACTGTGTATTGCATGTAATTTTAATTATTATTTCAACTTGTATTTCTTGTTTGGTCTATGTTTCAGGCGGATCCTTGTGTATGTCGTTTTTGATGTAATCTCCAAAAAGTTAGCCCTATTTTGTCGATATACGAAAAGCACTGTGCTACCTTGCAAGGTGACATTTGAAATATTTGATAATTTATTTTGTTGGTATAGCGTGAAAATAACATAATATGGCAAAAAACACTTATATACTATACCAACTTCGTTTTTATTGAACAATCCAATGTAGTAGCCAGAATGGATGCAGTCTGGATTCAAACCCGAGATACTTTGGTCCCTAATAGTGTTTCTCAAGCATTATGCTCTGCTTTACATGCAGTTGCCTTGTCTTTGGTTATATATATATATATATATATATATATATATATATATATATATATATATATATGTTTAGCTCATTTTTACTTTAGGCCGATAGCGACAACTAAATGATATACGAACAAAAGAAAATACATTGCTGTTATCGTTAAAGTATATGCAATTTGTGAGCATTGTAACTTGAGAGCTTAATAGCTTGATTGAGCTGAACGATCCTGGGTGTCATCTTTGGTGGTAGGAATTCTGGTTACTACTGAAGCGTAGCTACAGAGAATGAAACTCGCCTTGAAGCTCAGTTAAACGTGCTATATTATACTATGCAAATTTATATTAGGTATTATGCACCTAGTAACAAATTAGGTTAAATAGGACAAGAAGATATAATATGATGTGTACATTTAATTCGTGCTTATTGGTGACTCATCGGTAGGTGTCGTTGTAACTACTGCTGGTTTATACATTCGTATACGAGATTAAACTATTAAATTGTCCCACATTCCTCGCTTTAATGTATAGTAGGTATAGGTCGTAATACCGGCTCTTACTGATGAATCGCCAGTAAGCACGAAACGAATGTTCACATGGGACTAGAGCTTCCATTCATGTTGATTTTGGTTGGTCCTTCTGCTCTAATTTGAAATAATTTGTTACTAGTACAAAAATGCATATACATTAGTTCTCCGCAATAAACTGTATATTATACTGTGTTTATATCTACAATATATAAAATACTGCCATAATAATGTAAATCAGTATCACTTCCCAAAGTGGTGTGGTAGTTGTTTTATAATCACAAACCGAGACTGATTAGTTTGAATTTTATATTTAAATTGGTACCAACAATGATCCAACAATTAGGCGACTGGCGGTAGTTTTCCTACGTTGTTCGATGACTGGTTAAATACAATGGGATTGGTATTTACTTCAAGCTCGCAAACTTGAATTAAAGCATTGTTACTACCACCCGCGCAGTCATTGAATGTTTAATCACGTAAGCCTGTTTTGTCATTATTGGGCAATTTTCAAATACCTATTGAAATGGCCACGCCCGGGAATTGAACCAGGAGACATTTGCAACTCCTTCACTACATCATCCAAGTCACACATTGCATGTAATTTGCAGTTATAAATCAACGTATGTGTTTGGTTTATTCGGCATCGTTTTCGACCTATAGTTTCAACTGGCCATCGCTGACCTGTCATTATAGAACAGACGTCATTCCATTTTGAAAATGTTAGTGTATTAAAGTATATTTACATGATTTTATTATGTACGTTTCCAGTATAGACTAAACATTTCTTGTCTGCCTTATTTAACAGACAACCCAAACAGAGGAAATCTCTGAATCTAAAATGCATACTCACGCTGGGAATAGAGAACCTACTGTCCTGTTTCTACCAATAAATAGCTTGAATTTTAAATGCGATAGTAAATATACAATAATCGCGAAACCTCTTTGTCATATTACTGACATTTGCTTATTCATAATTTGGTTAAGCCTTTTGGTCGGATTTGAGTAATATTGTTAAATTTACGCTATGCCTCATATTTAAATGTTTGTAAGTTAGCTCTTCGCAATGAAATATAAATTATATTTCATTGAATAATATCAGGATTAACATTAAAATGTTATCATTGATGTCGTTCGAGTACAAATTTGCAATGGAGCGGAATTATATTAGACTAGTGTAATTCTGGAAGTATGAGCGGTTGTGTATGTTAGCAGACAAACGAACCTTGGTTGCGCGAGCGGTGATAATATATGTTTAATCCAAGGTTGCAATCTTGATGTAAACACCAGTTTCGTTATAGACATACATTTGTCAGTATATACTTCGCATTGCACAGTGTAGAAAAGGCAATTAATCCAATGGACTGGTCTCGTTTTTAGTGAGAACACTTCACCTACTGTGTAGAATTTCCCGCGGACACCTGAGCACTTCTGCTTCGGAATCCATTGCGCTAACCACTAAGCCACACTGCCGCACACTACACACAATTTTCAGTTATATAATAACGAATTCTGGATGGTACGTGACGAGTTCCCTATCAGGACGAAACCGGTCTACTTTATGAATTGCTGTTTCTGCATCACACACTACATAGTTTCTAACTGACATGCGTTTGTACATAATGGGACAGGTGCTTATATCAAGATCGCAACCTTGATTTAAATATATGGTTGCAGGTCGGAATTGTGGTTCTTCTTTTTGATTATTGAGTTGATACTGTTTAATTGTTCTGTACCTTATTTTTATAGGGTGAGCATTCTATTGTCACATTATGAATTGTTACTACCTCCGCTCTCCACATACAAATGTAACCAATATTGTCGCAATGCGCATACGTCTAGGACTTTTCTCTTGAAGTTTTATTTATCGTATTTTGCAGTTAGTACTTAATATTAATTTGATTGTGTCGGAATGAAAGCAAGCGTGTCAGACACAGGGTAGTTTTCGTCTGCTGAAGGAAATATTCACAACAAGAAATTGAAAATATAATGTTTTGTTAGACTAGGCCTGTCAGTCTTGAGTAGAAGACCATTTTATTTTCTGCAATTATCCTCAAATGATACATGCGACCTGGTATTTTTTACAGCAAAATGTTTCACTGCTATGCGGCAGTCAAACATTTTTTAGTATTTATTTATTGCTGCCTATAATGATGATGATGATGTTGATAATGGTAATGATGATGCTGATGATTATTGCACCGTTATTTCACAGGTTATTTAGACAACTGTATAGAAATTCAGGAATAAGATGGATTCATTCTGAGGAATAACCACTAAAAAGAACATTTATGCATAAATTTGAGGATACATACTATTAATGCTGACTTCAGATTTCTTCAAATAAGGTTTTCGAACTCGAAATAAGCACCAATTGAAGTGTATTCAATCAATCGTACAACAGAAAATTTACAGTCAGTCACACAAACCTTCACTGAATTCGCCTAGTGCTAGTTATCTTACGATGTGCGACTGTTTAGATACATTGTGATTGGAATTTTTGCTCAAGCTTGCAAGCAATATTTAATGAATTTTTATCAACACCCACACAATCAATGATTGTTTACACTATGTATGATTCATAAAATGCTAAGTACTAACATTTGATTTGTTTTTGACGATTTTCATGAGGATTGACAAAATAGTGAAAACTGTTTATTCATTATTATTGTTGCCATACCTGTTTAGGTGCAGACGTTAAAAATATAGTATACGCCAGAGTCAAAAATAATAAATAGTTCATGCTAATTTAACAAATGTTATGTTTCAAGTGCTTTTAAATTTTAGAAATGCTGTTAAGATCAGTATCCTATTAGTTCAAAATTGAATTTTGTTAATTTACATTGATTTCGTAAAGTAATAGTGTTTCTATTTTAAGGATATTGTCCATGCTCATTCTCGTCTAAATTTTGGTGTTGTGCTTATATAGATGCATGATCTAATGCCATTTTTTTATTACGATGATTAGCTTTAATATCTTATATAATTTAGGTGCTTTAATGCCCCCGATTTTATTTATAGTTACATTTAAGCCCTTATCTTTATTTATTTCTCGTTTTTGTTGGTTACAACTCAATTTTTCCGTACTATACAGCAGTGTGTTGTTATGATCATCTATTCGCATTTTGTCATCTTTTTCATAAAGTTCATAATTATGAGGTGCACGTCTAACGTGATAATTATTCATCTTGCCATCTAACTGCTGTCATCAAATTATGGTTTTTTCATTGAAATTTATTTTAAGTTTCGTTCGATCGCTTTGTTGAAAAGGCTATATCCCCCCTATACATTAAAAGTGACAAACATTCTCTGACACAGGTTATGTGACATCCATGAACACATAAGGGTTGACATTATTTTAATGCTTTGATTAATGATTTGTAATAGAAAGATGAAAGAAATGGAATCGCGCCATCTCAAGAGGAGCTCGATTCATGCATGTCTAACAACGTTCCTGGATCACCAAAATTGTCAATTCTTTCATTTAAGGGAGCGTTTCATGGAAGACTATTTGGTAAGTTGATAGTTGAATGTTTGCACAGTGTTATCATTACGTGTTTGCTTACAGTGTTTGGACGATATGGGTCATTTATATACACCTGGTATTGGAGATCCGCATATCATAGTGCAGTTCTTATATCTAAGTGCAAAAACTCTTCTTTTCATTGATGCTTGGGGTCCACTGAACGTTGTAGATTTATAGGATTAAACACCTTTGCCATAGCCACGTGTATCCGACATGAATGAACGATGCAAACTTTGTATTGTTCATTTATCTGTTCACGTCCTGTGCTTCTTGAAATCTGAGGTAAATAGGTATTCTAGGTCCATCGACATTTCAATACCTTATTTCCGGTATCGTCAGGATTATAATAGCACGCAGTACACTGGTATACAAAATTTTTCATTCAAAATTAATTTATTTATTATTTGAATTGACAATAAATCATGTTTGGATGCACGTATATCAAACACAGTTAACGTAGATTAGATCGTACTTTATTTTCAATGGTTAGTATGAACGATGTTGAAACCTTCGGAGGAAAGTGACGAATCAGCACCCAGCCACCATGAAGACGAACTCGATGCGTACTTGGAAATGGGAATCAATTGGATCTTTGCGAAACTGATGGTGAAAAGTGACAACCCACGAATAAAAATAGTGTAGACTTAAAACAGTTAAAATGGGCCATTTTCTTTTCGCTAGAACTCACCTCGACTGTAAAATCTTGTAACTCATATAATAACCTTTTTAAAGCAAGGGAATAAATTTGGATTAAGCACACATAATGCACGACAAACAGGAAGCGGGAAACGTACAAGTATGTCTTTCAGTATTGGTATATATATATATATATATATATATATATATATATATATATATATAATGTCCATTGCCTTCGAATATTACACACATTAATAAAAAAGTAGATAAAAGCCATACGGTGACAGAAGTTTCCAAACAATATGAGCGTTCAACACTGCAATCCACTGGCGCTGTTACCATGTGCAGAACACAAATTTGCGCAACAAGATGAAACGATAAACTACACTGGGAAAAATAGCACTCGTATATGATACAGCGAACGATGCGCACAAATGGTTAATAATCAAGCCATGAAAACAATAATGACCAGATCTCAGACATCACTTTGCAATACAGCGAGAATGACCTTTACATGCAAACAGGCACACACACAAACAAAAACGCATACACACTTACCAACCAGCCAAAACAAGAAATAAAAATAAAAGCGAGTCAGATTTGGAACCAATAGCACAATCATTTGAAAACCCAGAATGTATATAAATGAAGGATTGTAGAGCGATGCTTAGTATTCATGTGAAATAAGTAAGCCTTTATCCACTTTGTTATTAATGTGTTTCTTCCTAATTTAGAAATATATATATATATATATATATATATATATATATATATATATATATATATATATATCAGACGTTCAATCGTACGTTTTGGACAATATTAAATTAAATAAGTATATTTCGTTTTCATACATTTTAAGTCTAATTACTTTTATCTTATTACGGTACCTTATAATTTCTTTCGATTGTAGCCTCACTCCTCTCCCCATTCCTTACTATACTCTGCCGTACTCAATATGTGATTACTGAACCTGGAATCGAATATTACGCACATCTAGCATATCACTGTAGGTGAATTGGATTGACTGTGTCTGCTTTTCCGTTACTTTGGCCAACTTTAATCATGTGATCGATCGTGTGTACGGAAAAGGCAATTAATGCACTTTCATGTTATCTTTTAAGTTTATCGTCATTTACGTTTGCGTGTATTTATATATATATATATATATATATATATATATATATATATATATATATATAGATATATAGTTCTCTGCAACTAAATATATATGAATACGAAGGATATATATTTAGCATTATCTTATCAGCTCTGATTCGGAACATTTAAACCAGATAAGAATGGGTTTGAATTAGAATACCACAATTGAATAGTTTTTGTTTGAAAGTATACTATGTATTTAACATCCTGATCATGATATCGGAAAAGCGATCGGAACGTCGATGGATCGACTATATCTAGATTACATCAGGTATTAATGGTTAGAGGACGTCGTGTTCCAGTATTTGAGTTATATTGACTGGCAGAGCTACATTATAAACTGACGTCCGATAAACATGGCTATGATGCATGTGTTGAAGCTTAAATATATTCATTACCAATTGAAACTCAAATATCGAATACTTATTTAGCTTTCTCACGCCTTTGTGTAATGTCGCCTCTATTCGACTGCGAAGATGCTACAATTCCTTCATTTCTCATTAGGATGTCCTCGTCTATGTAGTTAAGCTACTGCTTCCTTTTGTGGCGTCATTTTCTCCAATTCTCCCACTGTTGACTTTTCTGTGAACTTTTAAGAAGGCATGATTGACTAAAGCAGATGTTTATTAATTTATTCAGTGAAAATTCAGAATATAAATCACAAATTCCTCACGGTTTACTATTACACCTATAACATTCTTCAATAGTGAAGTGGAAAATGCTATTCAACGTTGAATTCCTACTGCTCTTTTTTAAACTTTCCTTTAGGCGCAACCTATTTGGAATCTCTTAATGCCTGTAGTTCTAACCAACCACCTCCGATCTGTAATTATATGACAGGAATCATGCAACTTTAGGAAATTATATTGATTGGAAGACTCATGATAGGATTTTGATTATATTTTGTTTTTTAGAGATTCGAAATAGGTTCCATCTGAATGAAAGACTAACCAAAAACATAAGTTTTTATTTGACTTCAAATTGTGTGTAGTATGCCTCACGAGTCGCGCAGGATTTAGTCTTAGACTCCGATACAAATGTGCCCCGTTTTGAGTCTCGTCTGCAGCTAAATATGGTCTGAAATTAAAGTTATCAGTAATGACGGGACCGTTCTACTGAATAAATTGCTTTTGCTATTTAATGCAATATTTAGTGTATACTAAAATCGTGTCATTAGACTACAAATCCACATAATCTCCAAAATGGCATGGTGTCTGTTGTATAATGCCAATTAGGAGCGGCTAGCTGGAGTACCAGATCTTAAGAGATTTCAAATAAGTTCCATCTTAAGGAAGACTAACTTGAAAGTCTTAGTTGGTACTTAACTTTAACTTTTGTTTTAAATGCGGCACGGATCGTGCTGTGAGTAGAGTCTCAGACTCCGAAGCAAATGTGATCTAGTTCGAGTCCTGTTCGTTTGAAAGTTCAGGGCATTGCATGAAGAATTCCTAGTAAGGAGGAATCTGGTCTTCTACATGATATGCCTTTATTATCTGATACAATATTTGGCTTATACTGACAAAAGATATATACACCTTGACACTGCCATAATGATGGGTGTAGAAGTCTATGTGGTCTCATTTATGTTACCTGTGTATGTGCTTCCATCTGAACTACATCCTTCGATTCATAAATCAATATCTGTTAGAAATTTTTTGCTTCATTTACATTATTATTTTTGACTTTTAAAATAACTTTTTTATTATTTGTATTTGTATTTTATTTTTCTCATGATTATAGAGCAGTGAAGCATCAGTTATTTAAGGTTGTGTTAGTGATGTCGGTGATAATGGTGATGGAAATTTATTTGTTTATTTAATTTATGTTTAGTGGAAGGATTTTGATCACATATGCGCAGTCAGTATAAAATAAAAAATTTATATGACAGCTAAATCAATTCATCAAGTGGATTGGTTTCGGCCCTATTGACTACTTTTCAAGTACTTGTCAGAATGCAACCTTGATTAAATAATCCTTATTATTTCTCTTCTGGTGATAACGTAGTTTAAGTAGATGTTAGTATTAAATGTTTGTCCTATATATTTAGTTTTGAACATTAATGGTAATAATGATATATATCTGCGAAATGTTTGAACATACTTAGCATTTGTACTCGCCATTGGCTAATGATATGCTTGCTTTCGATGACGATTTCACAGTTTCCTTACAGCCAGGCATATCATTTTGTTTTTTACCTTTAAGTATATTCAAACTCATTTCTTATTGATAGCTTCAAGTCGAGCGTTAAAAGCCGAAATGTATCAGTAGGCGTAACTGACGGTAATTTAACAATACAGTACTACTAGTACAATAAAGTATTGGAGTTTTTAATACTTCTTCCAGCTGTGTTCAATTAATGAGTTTTACTAATCGGTCAATGGATTTTGCTTTTTTTAAATGTGGCTCATTGTTGCGATCATAATGTTTTTTAGATTAACCTGCCTAATTCATAATTTAGTAAGACTTTGTTGGATATCTAAGCTTGGGAGCAGTTTCTAAGTTTGTAGAGGCATCTGTATGTCCACGCATCTCAGTTTTATTACAATCACCATAATCACCATGATCACCATCATACACAATATAACGTCAGAATTACTTAGTGATGCCTGGTTTTCGCATAGGCGCGAATCATACCTATTTGTGGTTTGTAAAAGATTTCTAGGTCGCTTATTTCTTCTGCTTTGTTGAATAGGCAGTAGAGTCAATAAGACAATAGTTATAGGTCTTTTACCTTGTCCTTATTGGGCGCACCAATATGTTCTCCTGATTAAACCTGATATTTCGACTTCCGTTTTCGGAAGCCTTTTTTCAACGGAAAGCACGTCTGTCTCATAACCAATTTGACAGAAGCATGTTGCGCGGCAGGGAATAGATCATTTAACTGATTACCAGTAAAAAATTGGGCAATCAATAAATCAATTGGAACACCTTGCTATGTCCAACGAGGACTAGGTAATTAATCCATTCCCTGTCGTGCAACATGTTTCTTTTAAATGTTTATAGGTTTCGGCTCGATCAGCAACCTCATATAATTGGGTGTTTACCTTATTAATATTGAATGTTATTATTTTATCCTACTATCTTCTAAACTATCCAGGTACTATAATTAATTTTGTTCTAAGTTTTGAAGAAGCCATGAGTGTTTAACTCCCGAATGCTCTCTAAGCTCATGGTTGATGAAACCACTGATAAATTGAGCCTAAAAGTCTGAATTAATTTCTCGAAATGCTATTGGTCAACTAATTGCATTTATAATTCATAAAATGGCTAAAAGTTTGGCCTTTTAATAATATTATCGTAGACTATTGCGAAGTTAAAGTTTTCCGACTATTCGATTGTAAAACTAACTCTCAATTTTCATTTGACCATTTAGTTTTACCTTTAAAACCTATTCAATCTCTGGATATGTCCCAGGACGCTAGAGAACTTAAATTTAGAGATTTTAGTCTTTTAGAAAGAATGCCACTCGAGACTTGTTGAATTTTTCTATATTGGTTGGTTCGTTTATGCGGATTCCCTCATGATACATTATTAATGAGTCATTCAGCGGAGATTTAATTATCTCTATCTCCGCATCCAAAGTGTCCATTTGTGCAGTTAATACTCTTACTAAGTTTTCCAATCCGCCAGAATCCTTATAATTTAACTCAATCCACATGCTATATATTTAATTATAGGATTTTTCTCGTATGAAGCGCATCCATTTATTAAAACATAAATAAAAATATTTATTATTTTAGGTTCATTTTTGCGGCCCGAAAGTTGCTCCATCATAGTGATGACTGCTTGATCATAATACGTGCACTTCTGCGAAGACTTCCTGTAGAATCCATGCCAGCTCTAGATAGGACCCTTTGTGCGTTCCCGGTATCAACATTTCCCCGGAGCATTTTGCTTTTAGGCTCTAGTGAACCCCTTCACTCAATCTCTTGTTAGCGATAGCTGGTATGTCAAGCATTGGCCAATAGCCTTAATTTTTTTCTAAGGTTGTTGAATTCTCTGCGCTCAATTCTGGCAATATTCGAAGGCTAGTTTAAACTTTTGAACTCATTTTGGATCGTGACCATAATTCGTTCTTATGGAATTTCCTGATGGCAATACGTAAAGCTTTTTTCACTTGAAAATAAATATTGTGTTCATAATTTTGAAGAAATGCCTATTTAGTTTTCTCAATTTTATTCCTTTATTCGTTTGTTTGTTTGTTATTTAACTTCTTATCAGGATCGTTGAGCACTACCAGGTCAAAACCAATTCACAAACTGGATATTCCAAGTTTTAATTGGCCGGCAGCTGACTTTCCGTCGTTAAAGTATCCATTGGAAAGACATAAAGAGTATAACAATAAAGAAGTACGGCGTTGCTTGTCAACGGTTCGTTAATTTCACTGTTATCTCGCATACGTGTAATTCCATTTGTTTTGCATCATACGTTTTCCTCCTTTTAACTTGCTTAACCTTAAGCTAATCTGCAATGGTTTTCTATTTCAATTAAAAACTGTTCAACTTTTATTTGTTTTAATTTGTAAAATTGATTATCGTCTTTGCTTTACGTACGAGGATGCCCATGAATAGGATTTTCGAGAAACCAAAATTAATTAGAATGCGCGATCTCATGATTTTTAATATCTCACGCCCTCCATTCATTATATAGCAGTGAAGTTGCAGTATTGAATGCTGATGCACTGATCTTTTCTAGTATTATTGAGGTAGATACTGCAGTTTAGTTTGCTATTTTATTTTCGGGTCCTATTGTCGAATCCACAATTTAAAATAATTTTATTCAATTTTTATAAGCCTGCCATAACACTCTCTTTTATTGGATCAAATGTATTTGTTCAAATCACCTGAAGCGCTACCTTAGAAATTCAAGTGTTTGCTTGGAATCATACACACGTCAGATTTGCGTTCTATTAGCCAGACACTATAATTAGCGTTATTGGTCGCCAGATCCTGTTGCTTTGCACGGCCATTAATCAAGGGCTACATAGGTGGGAGAACAACGGCAGTAATTTTGCAACAAACGGTGAACACGGATACATTTTGTTTAGCCATGTTTATGCATTTGTAATTTGAACTGAGAAATAAATCATGTTTGGACGTATAAATTAATTATAAAGCATGTATAAAAAACGGTTTAAAAAGGCCATTTTCTTCTTGCCAACTCGACTATAATAACTGGTACTTTATACAATCAATTTTTAGGAGGCAAGAAGAGTAAAGTTTGATTAAACAGAAAGCGGACATTATACATACTGAGGCTTATCATCATCATGCCAGCCCTACAAAAGCCAAAAGTGACTAATGTTTCACTGCTATAACTATAGGAAGCGAGAAAAAATAGATAAATAACGAAATAAATTATAATATAGACAGAAATTATTAAGTAGATTTACGATAGAGAGAGCGAGTATCTAGTTACTATTAGTATATTTATCAAGATAACTTAAAGAAGTGAGGCAAACTAAACTTCTACACAACATCATTATGACCAAGTCAGTTTTAAAGCAAGGCAACATCAACAATACAGCCTCCTTGCGAGTGGTAATAATAGTATTAGTAGAAGTTACGAATATGATTCTACTAGAAATCTGCAACAATATCGCTACTGAGCACGATTCGATGCCATATCACGTAGGGTTTATGACCAAGAAGTATGATGCGCATGTGGACCACATCCTGGCCGAATAATGGGTCCTATACTACGCAATTTGGATTTATGTGCCTTAAACAGTTTCTACAATGTCAAAATCTGCCAACCGTGTTTCTTACGCCAATCTGGTGCTGGATGAGAAAACAGAGCTCTACTGGGTAATCGAATTTAGGGCTTACGCAAAACTTGACCGAACCTACGAAGTTGATGGAGCCTTATTTGTTTTTCTAACGAGGAGCACTTGTTGGCAGATCCAAAAATATGTCTACGGATGTCAACGTTAGTTTTTCGGTTTTGGTAACCAACATGTGGTATACTTCTCAAACACCGATGGTCGAATGCACGTGAGCGTATAAAATCATCAACTCAAAGGGGCCAAATTTCAATAGCGTATAGTAAAAGTGGGCGTAAACAAGACCTTTAATGCAGTGTGAAATACTCGCATTCCTCATAAATGGCGAAGGTACGAAAAAGATACTCTAGCTTTTGCGATTCTCATTCTCACCTCGTCAGACATATTGTCCCAGTTACTGATAGAGCTCCCAAGCTATGTAAACCTGTCAACTATGTCTAGATCTTCATTCTGCAGTCGCAATGTAGGAGTGAGTGGTGGTGATTCTGTAAATATATCCTACATTTTGAGGGTGCGAATATGATACCGATAGACGGAACGTCTGCCAAGCTATTCAAGGTGGCCTAATCAGCATCTCAAGTGTCAAATTATAGTACGATATTGTCTTCATAGTCAAGATCGACTGGTTTACCGCCCGGGAGATCTTCAACGCCTGCCTTCTGAATGTATGGAAGTGTGTGTTCATAATAGCATCGATTACAAAATTAAACAAAAACGGGGAAAGTGGACAACCTTGACGAACACCACTGCTGGTTGTAAAGTTGTGCGTTAATTCGTTTTAGACCTTAACGCAACCAGAAATAATCGTGTACAGAGCGCGTATAATATTAACGAATTTTGTGGGCATACCGCTTCGACAAAATATGGATTCAAATATTGCGATCTACCGAGTCAAATGCAAAAATGAAGTCTAGAAAGACGGCTATTGTGGACGGTGATATAAATGTCTCTGTTCGAGAACTTGCTTTAACGTAAAAATCTTATCTATACAACCTCGTCTTGCGCGAAATCCGGCCTGTGCTTTGGTGTGTGAGGCTCGACAAATAGCGTACACACAAACAATTCGCTGGTTTATATTCGAATAATGTACAAACTTCTTGTGTTTATTCAGCTATTAATAAAAGTTGTTGCATTCAACATCCTTCGCTGTGGCTTATTCTTTTTCTTTTTTGATGTCATCCTCGGTACACGCGTAGACGGAATATATGGCATGATGAAGAAATAGAAGTAGTTGGAGCGAGCAACTGGTCGCCGCTTAGACTAATAATGTCAATAATTGCCAATCCGCAACACATATTAGCAGGAGAACTTAAAGCAATCCTATACTTAGTATAAATTGAAATGCTAAACATGTGTGTTTGAGATATTTCTGAATTTGTAAATTAAAAAAATGCTTTCGTTCGATGTCAGAAAGCTATTTCAAAGCATCTCTGTTGACAAAACAATTGATTTCCTCTGTACTTTCAGCGATAGTAACCACCCATCATTCAATATGAATGCAATGCATCGGACAACTGACCTCAATATGTGCACTAAAGCTGTTCAATTCACTTTCGCTGGTTAATAGTTCATGAAAGTCCATGTCCTGGTGGGAGGCATTCAATTAGTAAGTCTACCAGATGATGTCTGCATGTACCGCTTATTAAAAAATCCTGCTTTACATATCTGAGATTTGTCGATGACACCTTCATAATCATAAATAAAGATGTCGAGACAAATGACATGCTTAAACACTAACAATTTGAACCATTATATTCACGTTATTTGCAAACAAGTAACCCTAAGTCTAACGCACAGTCTTTCCTTTGACGTATTACTATCAAGAAAGGCAGATGACAGTCTAAAAAGGAAGATATACCGGAAACAGTTGGACAGGATAATACATCCATTAGCACAGCGCATTACCATTTTCCCAAGAATGGAATTTGATACGCCTTCTATCGTGGAGAATAAATAAATTCTGTTGAGAAGAATTTCAATGTTCACAACTGGCAGTGCTAAAAATTAATGCAAAGGATAAGTTTCCTGCAATCCAAAACAGTCCAACATTGTTTATTCATACAAATGTTAAAGCTGCTCAGTGCGCTATGTAGACCGGAATAGCCGATTACCAAATAAGTGAATTCAAGAGCATTTTAGATAAAATACAGCTGGATCAGGGAGAACGCTGAACACATTGTTCACAGAAATCACTCCAAATCAGGCGTACTTACAATTGTACTTCAAAACAAGAATACGAAAAATAATTACGAACATCGGATGCTGATAGCTAAATAAAAAAGAATTGAATATAAACTGTTGGATTGATTGTTTGTGTGTGTGTGTGTGCTTCAGCATTTACGTTTTTTATGTATTATGTGTGTTTGATCCAACTTAATCTCTTGTATTACAAAATTTGACTATATTAAGTGCCAGATATGCAGTCGAGTTGAGTCCCGGTGAAAAGAAAATGGCTTTTTAACTGGGTTTTATTTTATAAAAAATGTAAACTTCCATACATAATTTATTTCCTATTCAAATATCTAACAGCCTACAAGTTCCTCGGGATCTCATTGTATTTGGAAACTAGATCTTAGTTTATATATATATATATATATATATATATATATATATATGTTCATTGTCATTATTATTGAAGTCAGTTAAAATATTTCTTAAAAATTAATTTGACCAAACATTTAGAGTGTGGCTAGTTGAGTTATTTATTTGAGAAATAATTGCACGATAACATTTACTTTACATGCACCAGATTTAGTCGCTAAACCAACATTAATAAATATTACTTTTCACGTTATCATTAAGGCAGGTTAGATATGGATTTTCAAGATTTTTTGTTAGCTCAAAGATTTGTTTTTTTTTAATTTAAGCGTTTTCCTCTGAGATGAAGACTGCATCTCTTGTTGTTGGAGTAATTTTGTGGGATTATGACATCTTTAATGCGGACCTTTTTTAAGCTCTACACTTTATTATATATATTTTGCCAACAGTTAAAGAGACAAACAACTGACTAACGAGCATAACTTATCTGTGCTTTGATTACAACAGTACTGCTGTATTTACGTTAGTTTTTTCTTTCTAACATTTTAAGAATTAATTTCAGATGCCTTTTTCGCAGGACCGCTTATTAATTGTTTCTTGATGTGATGAAAATGGTTTACATATTTCACTGCATTGCGTCCATATTCATTTATTGTATGCTTTTCAAATAAACGTCTCTCTGCGACAGGATATTTAACTATTATCTGAGCTTTGTTAGCAACATATGCTGTTGTATTCCGGTTATTGTTTTTCTGTCAATATTTTGTATTGCATTTAGAGTCCCTTCTTCACAGGATCGCTTATTAATAATATCTTTTTATTATAACGTATTACAGTTTTAACGAGTGATAAAGACAAATATTTAGATCAAGTTTGCGAACGTGAGATATACGCCATTCACATTTTATTTACCTAGTGGCATGTACTGGAGCGTTTCGAAATTCCAGGATAATAATCCGAGAACGGCGATAAAATTGTTAAAAAGGATCAATCCGATACGCGTAGGTAAGTTATGGAAAATCAGATATAACGTTCTAACTCATAATAGTCTGGAATGAATTGTACTCGATTGTAAATTTCGAATGCACATTTCCGATGCAGTCACAAACACAATTTCTCCGGCTTGTACCGCATCTGAAAAATGTATACAATTAAGCAACTACTTATTGTGTGGATGGTTTAACAATTATTGAAATCTAGTTAGTGAAATTAAGATAATTACCAAACATATTTTATATAATCAGCCGCATAACAGATCGAATCTACCGTCGGTTGCACATATGGACACGTTTCGTCTTTCCAAAGTCGTCATCGCAACAGGGCGGAAAACTAACAAATGAGGATCAAATTATTATATTAGGTATGGAATATCGATTATGCGGCACTCATACTGTGTTGCCTTGCATACATTGCACTTGACTGGAAATGTTGGCTGCACAATTTGTGTGTGTACATACGACATTTCTACAGCTTTCGTCACGTAAATGTAAGACATTGTAGCAACTATATATTGCATGGGTGGATTAAAAATTGTTATTATTGTTTGCGAACTTGAGATAAATATCATTCATGTTTTATTTAACCGATTGCACAACGGATTAAATCTACCGTCGTTCGCACATATGGTTGCATTTTAACTTACTAAGATCATCATCAAAGAATGGCGGTAAACTGGATATTGTGGATCCATCAATAATGATTTTATACGTGGCTTATACCCAAAGTTGTCTTAATTGAAATGTACTTGAGCAGCAACATTTCTGCTGATTTTGCGATACGCGAAAAGGTTGTACAATTATAATACCACTGATTGTAGGGGTTGTGTGACAAACATTGATATCAAGTTTGAAATTTATATAAATTTACTGTTAATAGCACGTTTGTAAATGTTTGACTTTCTACGACTATCATCAAATAATGGCAGCAAATTGAATAACGAGGATTAAACCGAAATTCAAATATAAAGTATAGAAAATCTGATATACAACTATCATCCGTAGTAGTTTCGCGAATATTTTGCTCAACTTAAAATGTCGGATATACAATTTCCATGCAGAATAAAGCGTAACACGTTTGCAGTTTATGCTATACGTACACAAGTTGTACAATAAAGCAAAAGTTGATTGCACGTGATTAGATATTCTTATCTGTTTATCGAAAAAATAAAATTGCTTGAACTGACATTTTGATTCGATGTTTTTTCTTTATTAGCAATATAGTTAGAACATCTATGTAGTTCGTCTTCACGTGCTAAAACAGCAGAACTTCGATTACTTGCCAAACAAATGGAAGATTTCAATAATTTTATTACAGCTTAAATTTTCAAATATCTAACTTTTCTAGCTAAACGGATAAATCTGGTGTTCTTCGTTTCAATGGAAAATTATTTTCCAGTCAGTTACTTGACGTCCAACTTGTTCACTGTCAATGTCATTCATTGATATTAGAATAGAACTCGAAATAAGTTTATTTTTATAAAAATTCAACATTCGTTTTTCTCTGATTATATTATAAGTTTTAGTACATATTTTTTATAAACTTATGCTTACATCTGTCCTTTTTGTATCCAATTTGTTGTTTGAGCGATCAGATTCTTGTATGTTCTATAATGACACATTTGGAATGTTTAGGTGGAACTTCAGGTTAAAAGAGTTGCAATATAGGCTCCACCAAAAGGCAGGGCTAACCAAGAGACATTAAATTGTATATATCTAAAAATTTTGTGTAATGTGCAGTGGGTGGCTCAATGGTTGTGTTTGCCCTATGGACGCCTAGGTTCGAGCTCCTTCGGCGAATTCTGGACAGTATTTTTTGAGTACCCAATAATGACGAAACTGGTCTATCAATAAATTGCCATTTATACATTGTAAAATGATTATTTTATACTAACGAATATATATATATATATATATATATATATATATATATATATATACTTGATTGGTGTTTATATAAAGTTGACAACCTTGATTCAAAGCTTTGTTATATATATATATATATATATATATATATATATATATGTATATATATATAATTCATTATTAAGTAGGAAACTATGACTGAAATTTTATTTCAAAGTTTAATGTTTAATTCTGTGGCAGAGCCGTGTTTATTTTTTCTGTTTATGATGCTTTGATGAACTATACCTGGTGGATTTACTACTCCAAAATGTCAATTTGCACTGAAACCTTACTACGGAGTGATTATCGAGTGTGGCTTCAATAGTCAAACCTATTTTTGTGTGTTATTTTATTTCTCGCCGTATCCGCTCTTTTGTTCATAGTGGTTTATTATTTTACTAATGATTGTATAGATGGTTGCAGTTGCAGAAAATTATGCCGAGTATGGTAGAATAGCATTTTAAAAACTGTGCAAAAGTCATAAAAGCATTAACAGAACATTCTAACTAAAACAAATACCTATGTATACATTATTGAGTAGTTCCATGCAGATCACGCTACATCCAAGTAAATGGATTCAAATTGGTATAATTAAGGTTAACGCATCAATGGAAACGAGATTGTATTTGGTACGTCGTTGTCTTTTTATTACTCATTGTTGGGTGTGATGTTCTATCTATAAGTAAAAACTAAAATGCGTTCACAAATAAAAAATGGAATTAAAACAAAAATTATCCGGAACTTATACGGTATCAGTGATGACCAGACTATACCATCAATTTTGTTAACGTATTTTCAATTTTCTTTATTTTTGCGAAATTACTTATTCATTTTTAATATTTCTCAAAATCATTTAGGCAGGCTAAATTCACGCTTGTGGGTTCACAGACCAAACTAGTGTGCGCAAAATAAGATTGATGCTGAAAGTACTCATAGGATTAAACACACTTTGTCTCAACATGAATGTTACATGCCAACAAATCGCTTTTCTGTTTTGGTTAAGGCTATGTATGCATGCATACTTCCTTATATAGAGGTGTTCCCAACAAATAGACGTTGTGCAGAACTTTTCAAAAAACGATTTGTTCGTACACTGGCATACAATGGGCTTTCGAAGTCCACTGCAAACGGATTAAATGTTCCGTATGTTTGGGTCTCTGGACTTCTATTTTGTTATTTATTATTTGTAATTTCTAAATGGACCATTTTTTTTCTTTTTAAACAAGCTTAATTATTTTGGAAATCATTTTAGAAGATGGAACGAAAGCGTTAGTGTTTTATGTATAAGTTTAAAAAATGAACTGTGGAAATAAATGTTTCACTTTAACAATAATTGATTGCGCGGGTGGCGGTAACAATTTTCTAATCAAGTTTGCGAGCTTGAAGTAAACACCAATCTCATTGTATTTATGCATTCGTCAAACAACATAACAAAACTACCGCCAGCCGCAACGCACTGACGCGTTTGAACCTTCCATGATCATCATCAGAGTACGATGGGAAACCGGCTATTGAGGATCAAACCGCATTGAATATATATGGTAATCAAAGTTAGCTTTTGTTTTGTCGTTGGTGTTTACTTCAAGCTCGCAAACTTGAATTAAATAATTGTTACCACCACCCGCGCAATCATTTATTGTTAAATTGTATTGCCTATATATGTATATGTGGCGAAAGCTGCAAACAGCTAATGTTCGTGACTACGTAGAAATTGTGCAAACAACATTTCCAGACAAGTTCAATGTATGCGAGACTGCTAGAGATGAGAACCCATATCTAACTTTGTTTTCCATATATATTCAATGCGGTTTGATCTTCGATAGTCAGATAGCCGTTGTACTCTGATGATGATCATGGAAGGTCGAAACCTGTCAGTGCGTTGCGGTTGGCGGTAGTTTTGTTATGTTTTTCGACAACTGGTTAAATACAATGGGATTGGTGTTTACTTCAAGCTCGCAAACTTGATTGGAAGAATTTTTTTACTTATTTGAAAAATAATTATCCTGGAAGCATGCTTGTTAATTGTAATATAATTTTTTTATTGATATGGAAATTAGCAAAAAAATTGTAATCCGGCGTTATTTTAATTTTTTGCAGAATTGAGGTTTTCCCATGTTATTTTGTGAAGAATCCGAATCATGCAGGCCTACATCATAACAGAGAAAACTTCCATCGAGTGTCACTTCCATTTGCAGACAAGTTCGACGTGAAATTAAATCACATCCGCGCACAGCTGCGTGATCTATCTGATGTTTTGAATGAATTCCGATTTTTTGCGCAAATTAAGTTTTCTAACATATAGCATATTGCGCCTCTCAAAACTTGACACAGGAGCAATGCAAAGCTGAAGCATTAACTTTATTATTTATTGATAGAAGGTGAGACTTGCCTTAACAAGTGAAGCTCTTGCTTATAGAAAAAGTATTCTGTTAATGGCAAATAAAATGATATGGGAAGAATCTCCATATGCGTCGGAGATCAAATGATTATTAATAAAAATGCTTTTAGAATGAACTACAGCGAATGAATACATGGTTAAAATCAAACGTCACTTTTGTATGCAGCCACGGTTTTTCGAAAAATGGAGGATGCAGTTGTGCGCTACGTCTAATGTTTGTGAGACTGAACATAATTTGTTTTGCGCAGCTAGGCAAGACTTGTTAAAAATTCTCTTTATTCATTGAATTTAAAATTAAATTCAACATCACAAAGAGGCACAGCTAGAGCAGTCGTGTCACACTTAACCGTGACTATCTGAACTTACCGTGTTAGTGGACGTATTTAATCTGCCTACATGAGTTGTCTATTTACAAGGGTCCATTCAATTAAAGAAGCTTAGCTCGTGTACTAAGAAAAGACTTGTCCTTTGTCCGCCTTGGTATACTTGTAAGATATTACGGTGCAGAAGTTTACAACACGTTAGCAAGGAGGACACACACAGACATTTAATACGACAGATTATGGATTTGTAGTTCCGATAAGTAGGAAAATTGATTAACAATTTGTTTCTAACTAACATGCACTATAATTAACTTTCAGTCTTTACTTGTTGGCGAGGCAAAAGATTCCTTGGCTTTGGGTCCATTATGTCTACCAACAAATACTCCACTAGAATTTTCAAGTACTACCAATATGAAATTGTATTCGACTGGCAATATATAGCTAAACCTGGCCTTCCGTGTCGTTACCAGGGGTAATTAAATTCAAGTTAGAAACAGTTTTAACAAAACAAATAACATTTATGCATGAAACATCTGAGGAGGCGAAAGCATGGCTAAAGCAAAGGTCATCGGTGAAAGAGTGATCATATCACATGCATTACTTAGCTATGAAATAAAAATCAACTTTATCTGCACAAGGACACAATCACACGCATATATAATTTTGCTTTCCTTATATATGCATTACGGTTTGATCCTCGCTAGTCAGTTTGCCGTCTTACTTTAATAATGGTCATGGAAGGTCGAAACGCGTCAGTTCGTGTGACTGATTAAATTTAACGGGATTGGTGTTTTCTTCAATGTTGCCAAATTGATTTGAAAGATTGTTACCACCATCCGCACAATGAATTCACACTTAAAAGTTGTTATTTCCCCGTCGAGAGCAACGTTAAGAAAGGAATTTCATTTCAGAGTTTATACTCTTAATTTGCAATTTTTAGAATGTTATTTGCTAGGCTTTCGTTCTGCCAAATATATTGGATTTTGAGTATGTATATGTCATCCTAAAGTTAATGATAACAAATAATATTTAAATAATTTTATTGTTTTAGAAATGCCACCAAACATTTTGCTTGCATCAAAAATTTGTATATATATATATATATATATATATATATATATATATATATATATATATATATATATATATATATATATATGTAAATTTGTATAGTGATATGAATTCACGTTAAAAATCTAACCCGATTATTTTTTTCAATTGTGCCAGACAGTAAAGCTTTGTACATCCAGAGAGGTTAATCAATGATAATTAAAGTACATTTCATTTGTATTATTTGGTTTTGCAGGTGGAAGACTGCATTGAAAAATGGAAGAACATGGCTCCTGTTGCTGGAATAGTTGTCGAACCGATTCAAGCTGAGGGGGGCGATAATCATGCACCAATTTCATTTTTCAAAAGCCTTCAGCAAATCTGTAAAAAAGTAAGATTCGGTTGACGAACTTACTATTGTATAAGTCAGATTAGTATTTTTATTTGTTTAACTGAATTTTAAGGTTTACTCATATGACTACAATTTCTCTTTTAGTCCAAAGAAGCAAAAAAACCTAAAGTTGTACCGTAGCTTGACTTAGCACTATCGTGTTAATTTTGCGTTGATTATATTTTATTCATTAATTAAAAAAGTACATTAGAAATACATTTTTGGGTGTAGTTATACTTGGAGCAGTGCAGCTAGACAGTACTGACTATCCTGTATAATAATTGATGAACGGTAGATCGGTCGTAGTTTATTTATTTAAATAAGTAACTAAGAAATAAATTATTGAGCTTAAACGTATTATCGATGTTAAAATTCTATGCAGCGGCATTATAGGCATGTTTATTATACATTTTGATACGAGTAGAATAGTACAATGGGAATTCAGATTTCATTTTCCAATGATATTTTTGGCTTGAAGTATTTTATTCAGTGACGAACTCATGTGAACGTCTGCCAAAATATTCTTCAATTCATTTATAAGGCTGTATAACTAGATTTAAAAATGTCTTCTATTATAACTTGGTAACAGAGATATTGGCTAAAATAGAAGAAAGTTTAAAATTGGTAGAGAAACTTAAATTGCAAGAACGAATAAATAGCAGGTGGACCGTATTGACGATTTAGCCAAAGGTTGCCAGAGTGGAAATTTGCGGTTCAACGAAAGAGATTGAATAGCTCACCAAAAATAAACGAAATGATTGATTTCGTAACTACCTTGTTTTTGTATTATTCTAAAACATTATTTTATGCTATTTAAAGGAAAATTATTTATGATTCCTCACATGAAAAAGACCATTAATGATTAGTTGAACTCTTGATGTATTGTCGATATGATATCTTTAATTGTCATATTTGGATTTTTTCATGATTTTACATATTTGTAAATGATATCTTTATATGTTTTTAACTCTCGTAATCGTTTTGAACTGTCCTATGAATAAATTCTATTTGCCCCAAGTTTGGAAACTGCAATCGAAAGATGTGAATCAGTATTTGCTATCAAATTTAACTTAATAACAAAAATAGTAGGCAAATAGGCCATCTGGCTCAACAATTACAAAGATCAAGATTCAAATCATAAGCAGGACTACATGGGTGATTGAGACTGTGTTCAATAATAGGACTGGTGCAAGATGGGTAGGATAAGTACTGCCTGCTGCCCATAACGAGCGTCATGTAGATACTAATTTACTAGGATAAAATCGACTGGAATGGATTCGTGAAAAGTGACAGAATCTCAATTCTCGATAGAATTCAGAACTTCAGTTAGACGTACCATTTGTGTAACGATCCATATGATATATCGTAGCATTATAAGTCTGTAAAATCCACTTTATTTCTCGATGAGTCAATATTATTAAAATATTTTAAAGGAATAATATGAATCTGCTTAATAGCCTAAATAGAATTTCGACAGACAAATAAGGCATTCACCATCTTTAAATTTTTATTTTATTATTTATTTGTCACTAATTATTCGTCCACGTTTCGGTTTGCTTCTGCAAGCAAATTTTTTACTATAAGTATACACCACATACTTGTTTTACCTAATTACTGCATTATGTTTGTAACAGTACGGCATCTACTTTATCGTGGACGAAGTTCAGACCGGTGTGTGCGTCACCGGAAAATTTTGGGCGCACGAACATTGGAACCTTGAGGAGCCACCCGACATAGTGACATTCAGTAAGAAGATGTTGACCGGTGGTTTTTATACCAGACCAGACATTATGACGCAAGATGTACGTTATAGAATATTATCAGTTTTTTAATATTCGTGGAAATTATCTTGTCCAACCTGTTTTAATCTGCTCGTTAATATTAGGATTATTTAAGAATATTTAACGAAGGACTAGAGTGGTTAAATTATTTTGCAGAGCAATAATATTAGCTATACATGAAATGAGCGAATTTTTAATCTTCATTGTTTTCCTCGGCGAACTTTGAAAATTTCATATTATACTGTCCTCGCTTGTTGTTGCGTATTGAAAAAAAGTGATATTGGAATCTTAGTCTTATTTTCTTATGCCTCAATTAAATTGCAACTTTAAATCAAGTTTGCGAGCCAAAACTAAACACTAATCTCATTGTATTTATCCAGTGCTCGAACGACATAGTACGTGTGACTGACGGAAGTTTTGCTATGTTTTTCGACGACTGATTAAACAAAATGGAATTAGTGTTTACTTCAGGCTCGCAAATTTGATTTAAAGAATAGATAGAAATATGCCGTTATTTGAAAATAATAGCTTTAATTCCACATTACTATAGAAAATTTAAACTTATATACAAGCTGTTAGTTCTTTATTACTAATGATATTCTCTATAATGTTGTATTTCTAAAATATAATATCAATAATTTATTGCACGTTTCAGTATGTAGGCTCACTAGAAGTATGTGGTAAATGTTCTCTGTAATTCAAAACTGAATATTAAGGAAATGACTGATAACATGTTTATTCTGATGTAAAGTGCATCATTTAAATTCTTTTTAATTATTCATTAAGTACTCTCAACAGTGTTTGGTATTCTAGCCATCTTAGAATACTTGGTTACATTATTGAAGGCTCGATTTAAAAAAACTGATACAACATGTAGACTGTCATAAGTTAGTCTTCCAACAGAAAATTATTTGTTTAAATAGAATTTCGTTTTTGGGTAAATATGACACAATTAGCATTTGCTTAAAATTCAAAAGAATCTGAACTAAGTAATGCAGAAATTAAAGTCAACTTTCTTTAAAGATGCTCTTTTTCCCGCCTAACAGTTTCGTCGAACATTGATATCATTGAAAAATCATTGATTGCACAAATGATAATGACAATTATTTAATTCAAGTTTTCGAGCTTCATATAAACACTATTCTTATTATATATAAACCTTGGCCAGAATAAACTAAGGTAGCACAGGAAATTCAAACAGTAGACCGGTTTCTTCCCTATTGGGAACTAACATTAGCTATCGTTAAAATGAAAATCGCGTTTAGTTTGCCGAAGGTTGGCAAAATGAGTCATCGACTACGCAGCAAATGTGCCCGCATTCGAACCCTGTTCGCGTAAATATTCTGGAGAGTAATTCAAGAGTTGCCAATAAGAACGAAACCAGTCTACTGGTTGAATTGGCTTTTATACATTATACAATGCTAAGTTTATACTGACAAATTTATTTAAATAATGGCACTGGTGTTTATATCAAGATTCGTTTATATTTGCAAGCGTTGTTGATCCTAGTCATTTATGCTCATGGGTAATTGAATTAATCAAATTTGCATTTATGCTGCAAAATAACCTTTTGAAAAGATTTTAACCAACTTTCAATGGGCATAGTAGATTTTTTATACTTTTTTAGGTTAATATATGTTTATCTGATAAAATGTAGTATCCTAAAGACTGATATACGTTAAAAACGCCACGAGAACTAAGCATCTCGCAAGGAAATTAAGTTTTACTGACGGGTAATTGTAAAAGTCATGCTATATAAGCATATTTTAAAATAGCATACTAAAGAATTTAAACTCTAGGAGATCAAAATCGATTTTCAATGTTTGTTCAAGTTATTGAATGAGCAATATCCTGGTGAAGGGACCGGAACTGGCCCACAAAATATATTGTTATTTTAATATGTGGTGGCCATAATATGGAAGACTGTACGTATAATAATTCTGAAATGTACAACTACTTAATGTTTCAATACAATAATGTTCATAACTACTTTTTGCAGAAATATCGCATTTTCAACACATGGATGGGAGAACCGAACAAACTGGTCCTTTTGGAAACTGTATTGAAAACAATTAAAGAGGATAAGTTGGAAAACTTAGTTAATAAAAGCGGAAAGTCTCTCATGGATGGCTTGAAGGATATTCAGGTAAGAATATTATAGGTTTGGCCATTGTACGAGGTTTAAATAAATAATTTTTTATACTCTTAAAATGCGAGTTTTAATAAAATTTATTGTACCCTTCCTATGTGCAAAAACAAAAAGAAACGCTTTCTCATTATCTCCTCAAGTATCTACTAATGAACATATCTTTATATATAAATTGAAAGGCGAAACGAGATAGAAATATGTAAACATAGAGGGAGTGTGAAAAAACGGAAACCAATCAATTACATGCATCACATCCAGTTCAGGATCAATTCTGCTTGCATAAATCCGGTTGCAATTTGTTTATCCATAAGGCTTCGTATGTGGTTAGCTCCCTTTTGTTATTTCATTTAGTAATTATTTTGAATGCTACGTCTAGAGAACATACGTGTTGCGCAATTGCAAACGTGTATTCACCATTTGATTTAAAACAGGCGTTCAAGTTGCAATGTTCCCTCATTCGAGTAATTAACCGTCTGGTCGATCGGCCTACGTAAGTTGATCGACAGCTTGCGCATGTATATTGGCAAATAATATTTGATGTCGACATTAACGGCAGTTTCTCTTTGATTGCTGGTAAAGGCAAGTGTGTTAACCTAAATAACACTCGTAGTTTAGCTGCATTAAATGTGCAGCCGGATTTATGCAAGCAGAACAAGCATTGTTCAGACATTGAGCTTGAACTGGATGTGATGCACGCAATTGATTGGTTTCCATTTTTTACACTCTCTCTATGTTCACATATTTCTATCTTTTTTTGCTTTTCAATTTATATATAAAGATATGTTCATTAGTAGATACTTGAGGAGATAATAAGAAAGGAGCGTTTCTTGTATATCATAATATTTAATAATGGTTAATATTATCATTTTAATAGAAAATTATCGATAAGTTTCTGATTTATAAAAATATGTGATTTTTCACGGAACTGTTATCTTTCTTAGTTTAGCCATTAAACAAAGTATTTTCTTTCATTGTTCTAATATGGAACTCAATTTTTCAGTTCTTTTAAAGTCCTTAGTTCGACAAATAATTGTTTTTCGTTGTTTTGCGAAAATTATTTTCTTTTAAAAAAAATCTCTTCGTAGTATATTAATGCCGCTATTTTTTATTTATTCTCCTACTAGAGCACAATGATATTGGTCCTTACCAAGAATCGCATAAAGGACCTTATACGCTGGTGTCCCAATATCAGGTCCATCTGTAGTAACTTCTTTCTTTTTCACTCTGCAATACTCAGAATATAAGAAGACCGTTTTTATCGTACGCACCGGTCAATACAATGCGGATTCATTAAGAACTGCACTAATGATTAATAATTGAATTTTAAAGAACACAATGTCGCCTATTCACAATGGGGATGGTCCGTCTTCCCTTAAATGGTATGCTGGCATCAGCCTCCGCCATAAATTATCCTCGCCTCTTCTGTTGTTAGTGTAGGCACTCACGGCGAGTACATGCCAGGAAATGGACTTTGATTGTCAGAGGCTAGTAAAGGCAACTTACACAGGTGATTTGAGTATCATGCGAGCAAACCTTCCATCATCTTATGCCTGTGACAACCTCACGAGCTTTGATGTTTCTCTGAAATATGCATTTCAGAAGTTTTATTATCACTCGCGCAATAAATAATTCGTTAATTTTATAACCGGTATGCGTATCATAAAAGCTGTAAAAAATTTTATTCGTGACTGCATAGAAATTGTGCAGCCGATATTTCTATTCGATTATAATGTATGAGAGTACTGTGGGTGAGAGATGCATATCTGATGTTCTGTAACATATATTCGCATTGTAGTTTCATCTCCTTTAGTTTTAATTGCCTTCGTGGTCTGATGGTGACTACGGCTTCTCGAAACGCATCAGTACGTGCAACTTGTTAAATAAAAAACGTTTGGCACTCATCAAAATTTCTTAAATGTGATTTCATGAAATGATTTATTCTTATAGCTTTCTGTTCCATATGAAAAATGAATCCATCTATTTTGAAATTCATCTGAATATTTTACTTTTGAACTATTTTTAATTTGAAAACGTTAATTAACAGAACAGGCATTCTTCTGTTGTTTGCAATGTTCGTGGTCAAGGAACGTTTATAGCTTTCGATGTTGGAGAAGACTCGGTCTATAGTGGAAAGCAAGCAGCCGTTGAACGTCGCGATGAAATTATCGCAAAACTTCTTGAACAAGGAATTTTGGTCGGTGGCTGTGGACAACGAGCAATTCGATTACGACCTGCACTTATTTTCTCTTCCAGTCACGCAGATATTTTTCTTGACAGATTAGATAAAGCAATTCAACAGATAAAATAACAATTTGGCGGTTAACTTTTAAAAACATATAATATCTGATCTTGACTGGATAATATACAGCTATACTGAGGAGCAACTGGATGTCTACAACAATTGTACTCAAAGCGTAACTTTGTCTCCAGATTTATATAGAAGATTTGAATAATATACATTTTTACAGAATTTCAGTAATTTCAAGCTATTTATTACATTATTTCTCGAAAACTTATCTCATGTTTGTTGCTTGTTCTTCTATTTCTTAATATTGACATGAGGGAAATACTGTTTTTCATATTTGAATTACTCCATTATTGTTATTTATTAACATTTATTGTGTTTAAAAAACCATGAATACCAGCAAGCATTTTTAGTGGTGCTACTTATGACCTTATTTATATGGAGAAGCTTATCTTGATAAAAGTATAATCTTAAAGCCTAAATATTCCACAATAATGAATAAATCTACATTTCATTTTTAATGGAAACACTACATTTGACTTTTTACATATCTGGTCAAAATTCGTAGACTGATTGTGTAATCTGGCGTTCGACAACAATTAGAGTACAAAAAGGATCTAATTTGAGCAGTAATTTCGTTGAATAAAAAATATTAAAAACTTTTTACACAACTGTGGAAATCGACATGATGTTGTTAATGTATGGCCTGTTTTGTAGCTTTAACATTAACAAAACTCACGCTTCCTTGATATATAATAAGTTATTTCATACTTGGTCTTGCGATTCTGTTATCAGAAAATTTTCACGAACATGCATATTCATTAATATGTACAATGTGCCTCATTTTTCGCCAGAAATAGGCTCTACCTGTACAAACAAGAATTGATATTATTAAAGGTGCATTGGTTGCCCGGTCGGTGATAATTACTTTTTAATCAAGGTTGCGATCTTGATATAAACCCATTATGTGCATACATTTGTCAGTATAAACTAAGTAGTGTATAGTGTGGAAAAGACAATTCATCTAGTAGACCGGTTTCGTCCTCATTGGGAACTCATCACATACTGTCCAGAATTTTCCGAGGACAGTACGTGATGAGTTCCTGAATGAATTGCTTTTTCCACACTATACAGTGCTTAGTCTATACTGACAAATTTATGTACATAATGGGACAGGTGTCCGTTTCAAGATCGCAACCTCGATTAAAAAGTAAAGAATTTTTGTATTATTATATTACGTCTCAATGATGGAACGAGTTAGTTGCTATTTTGTCATCTGACACAGTTTTCTGGCAAAGAATAAAGATGGGATTTCAGAAGAAATGAAATAATTTACTAAAATGTTACTTGCAATCCAAATGACAGTTAAAGGTAAGGTAAATCTGCGTAGCTTAGTAATGCTGTAGTTATTCGAGGACGTCTGTCGATAACACAAATGAAAAGTTATTCAAAGGCATGAGCATTGTAGCTTGAAATTCTAATTATTGTTCTAGTTTAGCCTGAAATAAAAAAGGCGAGAAGACCATATAACTTCAATTCGCTTTTTCTTTCGAAGGGAAGCAAGGATTAAATCAAACTATGGACGAGATTTGTAACGAACTATGCAAAACAGATAAGTTTATATAGCACTGTACGTTTCCTTACAGTTAGGCATTTTGTTGCAGAAGAACCGTTAAGATTCTCAAAACGAGTAATTAAATTACAACTATCACAACTAATAGTAAAAATTGCAAATGTTTCTCATGTCAGATCAAACGCAGTCTGAACGGCGATCTTGAATCGTTCTAGGCCAGGAGAGTGGGTAAATTGAAAAGTGTTTGTAATATGGCCAAAGAAAGTGTGCTGGATATTCAAATAATTACCAGTAATCCGGAATCGACATCAAGGTGAGAGGTACAGATTTCAAGCTGTTTTCTGAAAATCACAAAGTTGGTGTTCCCCATGGTGTGTAGATAACCTTGTTTAATGAGGGTGTTAATATGATTTGTCGCGCAATGACTAATCTGTGTAGTACTATATGGAACGAAGAAACTAATTAGTTTTGTGACAGTCGTCCATAAATTCCATCTTTAAAACGTGAGGGCAATCCTTGTGAAATCCGTAATTCTATATTTTTGACTCTAGTCATCAACAGGTTATTCACTCAATTTGTATAACGTCGTTTGAAAGCTTCAAGATTATCTTAGATTAGAGTGAGAGATAAAGATTTCAAGGTGTTTTCTGAAAATCACAAAGTTGGTGTTTCCGATGGTATGTAGATAACCTTGTTTAATTAAGGTTTTAATATGAAATGGTGAAAACTAAACCTCTCCACAACACCTTAATGGCCAAGCTAGCATTCGGGCAAAGCAACATCAGCAATACAGCTTCATTGTGGCTTCCACTGCATCACGTCATAAACAAACAAAACCTCGCAGCTAGCTTTGCCCTACTAATAAACGAAAGTTACGAAGATGATCCTACCAGAAACCTGCAACAAGATGGTCAATGAGCATGATTTGATGCCATATCGCTAAGGGTTTCTAGCCAAGAACAATGACGCGCGCGTGGACCCCATCCTGAAATATGAGTGGGTCTTATACTACCCAATTAGGATGTAGGTGATTTCAACTGTTTCTGTCATATCAAAATCTGCCCACCTTTTTTCTTACGCCAATCTGGTGCTGGATGAGAGAACAGAGCTTTACTGGGTAATCCAATTGAGGGCATTCGCAAAACTTGACCGAACCAACGGAGTTGATGGAGCCTTATTTATTTTTCTAACGAGGAGCCCTTATTGACAGATCCAAAAATATGTCTACGGATGTCAACGTCAGTTATTCGTTTTTGGTAACCAACATGTGGTATACTTTTGAATCATAAAATCTTGCGCAGTGCTGTACTTCTTGTTGTGGATTTGACCGCATTTATCTTGTGCGGGACAATAGATAGCACTCTTAGGTCGGTAAAATCTTGAATTTTGATCATTTTCAGGTGCTCTGCTTATTGGCTTCGATTGATGGGTTCTCACTTTCCCTTCTTTTTTGAGCCTTCCATCAGCTGATTGACTGAAAATGACGTTGGATCAAGATTTTCCATTGTTCTTTTCCCAATATTTCGAGACCTCATTTCCAGTCTCATCTTCTTTTTTTTTTTTTTTTTTTTTTTTTTTTTTTTTTTTTTTTTTTTTTTTTTTTTTTTTTTTTTTTTTTTTTTTTTTTTTTTTTTTTTTTTTTTTTTTTTTTTTTTTTATCACCACCCGCGCAACCAATGTTCGTTTAATTATATGACGAACTTGCCTGTTTATCAGTAGGATACAAAAAAGCAGCGAAAAATCACCACGGCCTCAGGTCGAATCTCATGATTCTACATCAAGTCACTCTTAGACTGATATTTTAAGCCAAAGTAAACCACGTTCCTTACATTTGAAATGCGATTTAATCCTCAGCGTTCAGATTACCTTTGGGCTGTGACGATAAACATAGACAGTCGGAGTGCGTCAGCACGTGTGGCTGGTGGTAGTTTTACTGTTTTGTGATTAGTCAAATACAAAGAGATTGGTGTACAGCAATACATAGATACATCGTAAAATGGTTTATTAACGACTATGGGAATAGACTGTAAGATTCACGTTTATAGTTGACAATTAACTTGTGATAAAATTAAATTTAAAATCGTAACAAATATTTTATTGTTCAGTCAATATTTGACATCAATCAACTTTTAATAAAGTCACCATTCAACAATTCCTAAATATTATTATTATTAAGCATTGTCATTTCTCTAATACATAGTAAATAGTTTTCTTTCTATTAAACTTAGTAGCTCATAAAAATATCATTACATTTTGAACTCAGTTGAAAATTATTCTCTCTCGTTTGATTAGTGATCTGGAAATAAGCCATTAAAGCATTTCTTCACATATACATAATGAAATGCGTATCGAACATTTTATTCATAATTTCAAGCCCTTGTTATAAATATCTTGTATATGTTCAGAAAAATTATCTGTTTTAAAATGAATTGAATTTGGAGGCAATTATATCCAATAAGAATTTACTTAGGATTTTGATAACAATGTTCCAAGAGCAATAAGTTAATATTTATAAAGTTATAAGGTCAGATTTTTTACCTTGTACGAAATAAATATCTGATGAATTTGCATGGTTCCTTAATGTTGGCACCTATATATTTTTAAAAGATATATGAGGCGAATATTACCTCTGTGCAGATCTTAAATAAAATTTGTTCAAATTTTAATTTATATGGAAATTTGTTTAACAAACAGGGCATAAATTATATGTAATCACTACTAAATGAATTGCTCAACTATCAAGTATCATTATAAAAAAAGTGCTTTAAAACTTGATTAGATATTTAGTTCCTATACTAATGCGTTTTGACCTTATTAATAGGGTATAATGGAATTCTGATTCTAATGGATTAAACCGTTATGCATGATTATCAAGACTACAAATTACGAGAGGGACTTTTAATCAATAGTATTATGATATTTTGGGCACTATTCCGAAATATCAGCTTTAAGACATCTGACCAGTGATATGAGAAAAGGTTTTTTATAAATGATGCGATATTCGTGTTGGTTATTCAACTTAACTCTTGTGACAATATTAATTATTGTAATTAAGATAATGAATTTGTAATAATTTTATTTGATAGTCCGTATAAATCTACACCAAGATTTAATAGAATTTGTTAATTAACATGTTCGTGTTGTCATTTCTCAAAATATGTTTTCCATATCATGAATCCAGTAAACTACCATTACTTATCCTTTGGTTGATAGATTTATTACTGTACTGTAATAGTTGTAACAAAACCTCAAATATATAGTAAAACTAATATCTCAGAATTTTAAGTGAAGTAGGCGTTGCTATTACTGATGAAAAGGATATACTTAATCTATAGTCAGAGAAATGTATACTAAATAAAAAATACAATGAAGTCTTGCAAGCATAACGTGAAGACTGTGCAAATCATTTTATTTTTAATCATGACATTAGCAACGCCTTTTTAAATTCAGTTAAGTTTAAAAAACGTTTCTGATAAATTTAATAATGTGCCTAAATAGTATCATTAATAGTTAAAAACATTATCAATAAAAATGATATTCAAAATCAGGCGCAATTTCAGGTGTTTTTGAAAACAAAAATTGAAAAGCAGCTACGCACAGTGACAAATTTGATATGCAAATTATCAATTCTAGGCTAAATAAACAAAATTAACTTTAAAATAATCTGGTGAATTATTTGAGTAGGGTTGATAGAGACACAGATCCTAAAGCAAAAATGTCACGAATCGAACCCGTACTTGACGAGTTTCCAACAAGTAAGAAATTGCCTTGGGTTACCTTATACTGTTTGGCTTATCCTGACAATATATATATATATATATATATATATATATATATATATTTTGACTTTTGTAGCAAGCACGCAACCATGATTTTCATAATTATTACCATCATCCGCAAAACCAATGAATGTTTATATTGGCGAATTTCTTCTGCGTATGCTCGTGCCTTGACTTGTGTACTCTCCGATTTCTATTTAATCTTCTATAATGCATGCGTTTAATCTAAATTAATCAGCCTTGTTTTTTAAAATTGACCATAAAATGTATAAAAAATATCGCATTTTAGATGAATTTTGGTGAAATGAATGTCGTCTTTCTATAGTTGCATTGTATATGCCTGCTTTATAATAAATTTATACTTCTTATCTCTCAGTTCACACAACAACTATTGTTTGGCTGTACAACCTTTATCTTTTGAATAAAAACGTCTCTAAAATTTGAGATTTTACTCAAATTGCTCAAAAGACTATCACAAACATACCAACAGGGATACATAAACAGAGAGCTCGTTTCCGTGCACTGTGGGTCTCAAAATATCTTTTACCACATACCTCTCAACAAGATCCCATTTTAATTTTTATCTGTCTATTAATGGTACAATGCGGTACAATCCGATATTTTTAATAATAATTAATTATTAGAAAAAGAAGTTTCATTTGTGAACTAAATGCAAAGTTAAAGTCACATCGGTAGCATCATAGTGGATTGGATCTGCTGGTAAATTTCGCACGTATTTGATGTCTCTTGGCACTCAGCCGATATTAATCAAAACCACGTTCAACACGTGCAGAGAAAAAAATATTAATTATCTTAAAAACCGTTCGAGAGAAATAGATTACAGAATGGGTGGCGAGACAATTAATGCTTCCTTATATATTTTCTGCAAATATTTTGATACGAATTTACACAGATCTAACGACGTACCTTAACAACGTCAAAAAAATGCTAATAGAAACAAGTTTTAAAACAAATAAAATTCGCTCATATATATCTTATTTGTTAAAACCAATGTAAAAATACCAAAATGGTTATATTTTATTTTTACTAAAATTTAATTCACTTCATTTTAAACCATGCGGAATTTTTCATAAAGTTTTGGTAAAACTTTCTGTCTTGTACATGACAACTAATATTTTTATATAAATTCTCAGGTCCGTAAATATATGTTATAAAAATTCGAGTATGTGTAATATATTTTTATAATTTAAATGAACGATTTAGAAACGTGATGAGTTACCATGAGATAATTCGCAAAATGACAAAAATTAATATATGATGAAATATTTAACCTAAGATTTGATTCCAATTTGGGCTTAAAAATAAATATTTATGCAAACAGCGGAGCCCCGTTTTTGGCTAATATTGTTATCCTGCATTTTGGTAGAACTTATTCTTCGTATATTCTATGTGGAGAAGCTGTTGTGCATTGATATTAAGCATAAAGGTTTTGTTGCATAGAAGAGGTAGCGAAACATTTAGGACCTAATATTTTACGATAACTTGTCCGCACTGAATAATTGGCGTGCAATTTTTGTTCTGTTGGTCAAATAATTATTTAGCTCATTTTAAATTTGGAATAGCTCAAAGAATGTAATAATGTAAACATTCTACTGAAAACAATTAACTGTAATTATTTAATATGAGAATGCATATTTCTGACGATTCTGATGATGTTATAAGTCATTAATTCTTTAATATAGAACAACTCAGCTAGATTGATAATGGGATACCGGGATTTCATTGGTGAACAATATTATAAATAAATAAATAAATATTTTTTGTTAAAAACAAGCCAATTTTATTTATTGACTGTATTTGGTTTTCTTAAAACTTTTGACTAATGTACTCCTCTGCAATTATGAATTCAGCGTCCGCAATATATGGATCTATTTCACAAAATAACGGGCTTTATTTTTTATTTTAAGCTATATTAGGATTACATATAATAATACAAAACTTTTTTCTATAACTTCAAACTTTTCATATAATACCATAATATCTATCTGCCAAACCATGTCATCGTTCTATGTGGTAAACTCCTTAATAGTATCTGAATATAATAATGGCAATAATGCAACAAACAAACGTTTTGCTAAAAGTCGAACAGAAAATTTTCTGTGTCACAGAGACCAAACATGTCGCACAATTCAAAGATTTTACCAATAATGTCCTACCAGATTTAACTTAAAGTGAACACATTTTAGCAACATTTGGTATGAATTCAAATTTCATTCATTTACCCGGAACTTCATGGTAGGAATTAATATTCTCTAAAATTTTTCCTTGCGTCATTCTTAGATTATAAGAAGTAGTTGAACAGTTAGTAGATGAATTGCTTTTGTTCTCGTGTACAAGTTAGAAATTATAACCAACAATTTTTCGAAATGATTAATTGTTAATAGAACACTTTCATTCAAAATGCGATATTATAAAGCCAAATTTTGCTATGGATAATTATATATATATATATATATATATATATATATTATACATCTATGTGAAACATGATAAATAAAATATTTATTTGAATATGTTATATTTCTTAAAGCTCTCAATAATGATAAAACTCGCCTTTATAACTGTGGCAATAAACTGGATTTTTGATAACTAAACGATATATTATGGAGATTATTTCTTAACTATCATTGATAAGCCACATAGAGGCTGAAATCAAACTTTTACACAATGTAAATACCATGGAAAGCTATTGCTGCGTCGATCAGTCACTTATAATTTTTAACTTATATGCAACCGAGAGATCGATATAATAGTTGATGCCTTTAAGAAAATCAAATTCCGCTTAAATTCCTGAAACTGTGCGCTCAGCTTTGAGACAGGCAGCCTAAAATATGTAAAACAATGCAGTAGAAACTGAGAACCTGCTACTTGACAGTATGAACACTCAGAGTTCAGCCTCTGAACCACGTATCAATGTGATTCATTCACACGAGCTCATTAAGTCAAACGATGTTTCTACACGCATGATTATGAGTTCTATCAATAGATTCAATAACAGTCTGAAGGAATCTGACCGCGTTCATTATTTACTTTTCGAGCTTTATTTAATTGAGACAAAAAATGTAAGTTATATCTCTTGGATCTTTATTTTGCAGATTTCCAAACGATTAACACCAACGGACAGAAGTAATAAAATAAAAAATTAAACAATCTTTTATTGCGCGGGTGGTGATAAAAATTCTTTAAATCAAGTATGTGGGTTTTAAATAAACACCAATCCAATTTATTTAATCAGTCGAACAATGTAGAAAAACTACCTTGAGTGACACGTATGGAAGTGTTTCGACCTTGGATTGATCGTCATCATTGTATGACGATCAACTGAAGCAATAATAAAGCCACATTTGAGGGTTTATATAGTGATTTTACGTCAAATATTTCATACAAGCACGACATTCACTTTCTTAATGGCAAACTTTGCATTGTCTATGTGTATGTCAAAATCGGGTACAGAAAATCTAACTCCATGAAAGTAAAGCAATTGAACTTTGCTTTCGGATGAATAGAATATAATGAAATTTGCCAAATAAGTATGTAAGACGTGTTGGTATTGTTCCGATGGATCCAAATTATTAAACTTTTAATTGAGAAATCTTGATGATATACAGATATTTATTCAGCGCGTTGTAAATAAAAAATATAAATATCAGAGGCAAATGAGGAATAAATAGGACGTCAGATTTAAGACGAAATTCGAAAAAGGAAGCACGGCGCGATCTTTAATATAAACAATAATATTCTGATTCCTCTCACACAAACTAAGAGAACTAACGCACGTGCAACCAGAATGTACGTCATACCGAAGCTAAACGAGGTTGTTGTAGCGTACAAATTTTGCTTCGTTAAGATCAATTATTTTCAAAATCAGCACTTTGAAGCACAAATCGCAGGCGAACGAAAAAACATTTTACATCCAATACAAATATAAATAATCAAAATATTGCTCCTGATACATTTGATTTTGTTAAAAAGCCAAAAGAAATCTTTCAATGTTGAAAATCCGCTCAAATGCCTAACGTTCGACAAATCAGTCACTTCTCGCAGTTTGGATCGCCTTCGCATATAAATCCACTTAAAAATCTTTTGATAAAGTGCACGACGTATGTGCAATAAAAATTCAGTGATTACAATTTCTTGCATCTCAACGAAATAACAGTCCACTCGCACAAGTTTGTATTTTCTACTTTGGGAATCTAAACTCTAACTGCTAATGTAAAACACTGCTGTATAAATCCGCCATGCAATTGATTGGCTGTTCCCTTGTTCCACGCTCTGTCCAGATTTACATTTTTTCGATTTTGTCTGGCCTTCACCTTATATATAAAGATATGTGTACTTGTGGATACCTGAGAAGACTATGAGAATTGTACGGTTCTTGTATCTGGTAAAATATTTTGTTGCACATGAAATGGGTACTATGATTTTTATTGAGGCTCGCATTCTAAAAAATAATATATATATATATATATATATATATATATATATATATATATATATATATATATATATATAACGACAGTTTCTTGAGCATTAATTAAGTTTTAGCTATAAATTGTACGCTTATATATTTCAATAGCGTATACTATTGTATTCAGACTTACCGTCATGCCCACACATCACTAATTTCATGAAAGTGTAATCTGATACACGATCGATCCAAGTAATAAATTTAAAAAAATTCAAAGATTTTTTTCTGCCGCGTGCTGGCTGTGGTCAAAAAAATTTATCAGAAAACTCTAATTCTAAAACTTTTATTTAAACAATTCAGACTCATGAAATAATAAAGAAATAAGGGACGCCGTACGCAATTAAAAGACCACACGTGAATTTGTATTTAAACGGAAAGCATTATCGAAATTATTTCCACGACGAATTGAAACAACAAAACTAAAAATGTTGTTTCTCAATGAAATGGGTCTGCTAAATATTTAAATTCTGTGGATTGACTACTTGTAAGTAAACAAATCCAATATTGATAGTGTGTATATATGCAATAGTTGATCAGAGAGTATTATATAGATAAATTGCTTAATACTATGGAAGCAAATCCAAAAGCATGCTTAAACTAAACGCCATTGTCGAAAAGAATAACTTTCACGTAGTAGCTGATTGTATCCTAAACTAGATAGATTTTTGGGTTAGTTTTCTAAGTAACAAATGAAAAGTACATGATTATTCTTTAGGAAGTCGTCAATGGAAAAATCCGCTCTACACAGATACATTTAAAAATAATTTTTTGCATAAGCTTAATATATTCTTGTGTACAATTTGGATACGTTTCTCGGTAAGTATGGCGTTTTTTTCTCGGCTTGCTGCTGTATAGTCTATTCATGCAATATATATATAAATATATATATATATATATATATATATATATATATATATATATATATATATATATATACATATATATCCACATATATATCTATAAAAATCATGTTTTCATCTTTCGCAATAAAACTTTTTAAATATTTGGTCGAAACTCTTTTATGGTAAACTTATGCTGCCATGTACACTTCATTTCTACAAAAAATTTATTTACAAAACAATTTGTCGAACAAACTGTCATCAAATTAATAATATTGATTTACATGAGTCAATAATAATTACTAACCTAAACTTTATCTATATAATTGCAGCATGCATACGGGTGTAACTCCGAAACTTCATCTTTAATATGTGCAATTTTTTTCTTTTTTTACATTTGTATTTCATTATTGTAAAATAAAAAAGGCCAATTATATTGTGACCATAAAATTTGCAAATTATTTGAATAAATTAAATATGCTCACTTAGAGGGAGCATTGCATTAAATTCGTTTACGTTTAAATAATATTTGTTGCAAAAATTTCAAGTTCTACTAAATACATTTCCCATAATATATTTTAATCGGTAATCTATTAATTGGGTAATTTATTTCGTCCAATGCGTCATAAGGAAAAATCATTGTTTTGTATTAAATTATATATAATTTTATATTTCCCTTTTTTAACTACATTTGTTCTAAAAGGGCAAAAGTCAAAAACTTTAACTTGATTTTTCATTTGCCAAATCTTTAGGAACAACCTTTTTTTATGTGGCCTTTCGCAAATGTCATATATTGCACATGTTCTACCTATCAGAATAATATGTAATGATTTTCACACTCATTAGCATTTACAATATCACAGTCTTCAAGTAATAAATTGTCAAAAAATTCGAAAGAAATCTCGTTGCAATCATTTCACTTGTGGAAATTTAATGCAACAGAATTTTATTTATAATCTTACAGCATGTATTCTCATAAATAATTTATTTTACATTTATTTGACAAAACGTCTTCTGATAATAATTTAGTTATTTTTGCTTAATATAATATTAAATTTAATCTCTCCAAGCAAATGTAAAAGGTATTAAAACTTTAACAAATCTGAAGAAAACAAAACGTTGAATTGTTATAATATTTTCTTGCTGATCATTATATTTTTTTAATATTACGAAACATTTACCACAAAAAATTTTAATTTTTTTCAATTTTCTAGTGTTCATACTTGGACGGAGCTTAACAGCCTAAATACCGCTGCTGGAAAAGTTTATATTAATCCTATTTAAGCAAATTATTTTATCATGACAAAGAGCTCCGTATATTTCGGCTTCCAGTTTCGGAAAGTTGGTTTCAATGGAAATCAAATTTCACAAACAATTTGACAATCATTAAATCAATTCGTTAATTTGATTTGAACTGTTTCATTCCTACATATTGGTTGATATCTAAAGCATAACTGTCTTTTCATTAGTTAATTTTGTGGCTTGTGCTTTTGTGTATGTATATGCACGTGAGCACTTTTAAAAATAAAATTACAGTGATCTAACAACAACTAATGACGATTCACTAGATAAACGAACGCCATGCCAGTGCGTATGTCCTCTCGTGTGTTTTTGATTGAGATGTAATCAGTTAGGGCACGTGCACGCTCCTCAAAGTAAAATTAGAGTGATCTTTCGAGAAATGACGATTCACTAGATAAGCGTGCGTCATGCTAGTCTGTGTGTGTGTGTGTGTGTGTGTGTTCGCCTAGGAATGAGAATAACTCATCACTTATAATGAACTGTATGTGTACCACTCAGCCATGTTTAACAAAAGTGATAAATCTCAATTCCTCTTTGACATGTCAGACATATTTTTTACGTTTACTCTCCTAAATGACGCATTTACAAATAGCTTCCGGATAAAAAAACGGGCAAGAGACTGGGAATACCCATGTGTTCATCATCTCAATGACATATTTCATTGTCATTTTACACTCTTCTAATATTACCAGGTTATACACCAGAATATGCTGAAAATAGTCCACTTCTTTGGGTATTAGAATATTGGTGTGTATTGAAACCAAATCTAAGCTTGCCAAACTATCGTTGTCAATTAGATTGCATTTATCGACAATTTCAACCAAATGGAATGAATTCGTTCTTACTAGACCAAAGTCTAGGAAGTACGACAATTTCCTTTTTCTATGGCGTAAAAACATAGACATTTTATATGTTAGGGATAGATGGGCATTAAAAATAACTCACAACGTGTTACCTGGTTTATGCATATTTACTAAATCATAGTAAAGGGGGCAAATTTATCTATTTGTATGGGAGTGTTACCATGTGCTTGATCTAATTCACCCTTAGCAATCATGTTATTGATCAATAAATTAACTTCTCACTGTGACTTATCTTTAGGAACATTATGTATTTTAATGTATACCTCTACATTGTCTGGTTTTTCATATATCTCATTATTACAATCAGACAGAAAAATCGTTTCCTCCTTTGTCTGCTTTCAATCATATCACATTGTTTGATAATAACCTTTTTCTGAGACATTTTACTTCATAATCTGTTTAATATTTTTCCTCTTCGAGCATAACATAGTTGTAGCTACGTCTAATTTAACTTTACCCTTAACTTGGTCTGATAGAAATTGTGCTTTTTTAGCAGCTTATGTAACTATCTCACTGTTTTGTGATTCTTCAATTTGGATAGCTGTATTCAAATTATGGTTACGCATTTCCAACTGATTCTCATTTAGTTCTATTTTAGAATAATTTACTACTCGACTAACTACAGTGGGACTAATTTTAACCAAGGTCCGCCTATCGACGCTTAAAATGACTAACTTCCTGTTAAGTCTGATTCTGACATTATTTCTCTCTCTATTACGCGTGACATCAGTAAAATCCTCTATATATTTAAAGTCATCCGCGTAAAAATAAGAAAAGTAACATAGATTTTATTTTAGTTTTCTGCTTAATCAATTCAAATTAGCGTTTTTCTCATAATCAATTTATTTAGGAAAATTAGTTCAAAAAGAGGTCTGACTCGTTTAAATAATAATTGACTCTTATCAATTTAGTTTCAGTTGGATGAGTGATACATATGAAGTTAAATATATGTAATAGGCAACTTCTCAATTCTATGTTAAACGCCCCGCTCACACAAACATAAGCATAACGTTCACTTATCTAGTTAATCGCCAAATGATGTAAGAGAACTATAATTTCACTTGCATTATTAACTGATTACATCTAAATCGAGACCAAACTCGAGCACAGACACAAAGACGTGGCATACGCTTATCTAGTACGTATCACTGAAATTTAATTTTGATTAGTGTACACATGCATACAAATAAATATACATAAATGACCCACACTTACCTAGCAGAAAGGTAGTTATGTTTAACAGATCTACCTGTAAGTAAAAATGAAACGGTTTAAACTAAATTTACCTCTAGAATTAAAGATTGTCAAATTGTTTTGGGGAGATACTTTCCGTTAGAAAAAGACTTCCGAAGCGGGAAGCCGACATATCCGGAGTGAAATTGAAGGCAGTAGATGAAAAAATATTGTTGGGTACAACAAAAGACAAGTAATTTAACATTTTCCTGTCGTGCAATATGTTTCGTTTTAATATATGTTTGCTTTCCAAATCAAAATACAAAAATTTGTATTATTCTTCAAAGAATTACCGTTAAACCTTTGAAAACAGACCCGAAAATGATTAAATATTTTTAAAATTTTATAATAATGTGCTTTTTAAATTAGTAATGCAAATAGTTTTTCGATACGTTAATGTGTCTCCTGAAAACTTTATCACAAGATATATTATATCGGATATTGACATTCGTATATGAAATACAGAATAAACAATTCAATTTGCTTAACATAAGTAGATAATCTGTCAATATTGAAATGCAGCTTATCGAACATAAATTAAAATTTACGCAACAGACGTGTTTTTATTCATCACGTACATTAATGATAGTGTATAAATAAAAAATTATAACAATTTTACAAATTTATCAGAAAAATAAACTTTATAGGACATTTCTTTTATTTTTTTATTGAAAATATTAAACAGGCATATAATCTTAATTGGCATTCAACATATATTTCATTACCAAAAGCTGCTTTTCATGGCCTAGATTGGAGCTAGTTTCATAAATGCTATGAAATTTTAATTGATAATAATACCAGTTTATTTATTTTCACGTTTTGCGAAATTGTAGCAATATTTGAATCCACGTTTCTGTGTTGGAACGAAAATCAACCAACTATTTCAAATGGATTGTCGTATAGAACACTAACAACCACCGCGAGTTGCACTGGGCGTATAAAAAAATGGCTTCTTAAAAAATCTTTGTAGAGTAAATTAGAAGGCGTTTCTCGCATTAAGCAAAGGTAGAAAACGTCATTGCAAAACTAAACAATACATTTCATTTTAAGTTTATTAAAATGGATGTTCTGCGGTCAATATGTCTGCTCAAATAAATTTTAGCAATAGCCCTCCTGATGTTATAGTATAAGCGTATATTTATTATTCTGTTTTGCTTTAATAAACCACGGAGTCATCATTTCAAACTATTTAAGCTCATATTTAGCAGACAATTGCCTCCCTTTATGTGCCAATAAATTAAGGACCGAAATATGTGAATCACTGTTGTAAAGTAGACACCGTTTTTTAGAGTTAATTTTAGATTAACTCTTGGATTAATAGTCAATGATAATTATTATGAACAAATAAAGTATTCAAGAACCAGAGAATGCGAAAATAATTCTGATGCCAATTAAGATTTACACAGACATAATAAGTTCTTATTAATTGCTCTGAAGTTTCATATTTAAAAATCTATCTAAGAATAACTATTTAGAGAATTTGTGTCCATAAATTTAATTGAACGAAATGCAAATCATAAACTTTGTTCAATAGAATATATACTTCTAATTATTGAGTTTACATATCATTATGAATATAATTAAAGATCGCATTATCTGGCTTTAATTTGATTTTTTAAGCACGAAAGTTTTTTTCCTGAATATTTATATTTAGATGACATAGCTGCCTATTTATTTTAGAGAATATTAGATATTTTAGGACTCACATTCAGATATCTAAGACATTCATTTTAAATAATAAATCATTTTTATTGAACATTGTTAAAAATTTCCACAATAATTAGAATTTTTATGACAATTGTGTTGGGTACCAGTTTGTTTTATAAAATATTGCTAACCGAATTATGCAATAGAAAATATTTTTCAAGCCTATTTTTGTCCTTAAATCATTTTGTGTAAAATTAAATACGCTTTTACTTAATAATATTATACAAAAATAATTATATTTCATCATATTCTAATTAAAAATTTTATGAAACTTTTGTTTAATAGTCATTTTAGCCAACTGGGCAGTTAAGCCTTTTAACGTTCGCACTTTACTGCAATGAAGAAAACATAAATAATTTGTGTTGAATGTTACTGAACAAATCAAATAAGCATAATTGAACACTTCAAATATACCTTATACTTACCTTTTGAGAAAAAAATATTCGAAAAACAAACCTGCCTATTCAAATTTAGGCTACGATTAGAATATTTAATTAAATTTTTATTTAAGAAATTTGTGATGAAATGAAATTGTTTATCAATTACGAAAAAAAGTGATGATAAAAACTACATGCGCACGGAAGATATTCATTTAAACGTTATGTAAATGTTTTGAGGGATCTATATTTTATTAATATAAAATAAATAAGCATATTCTAACACCTGAAGTGCTGTTTGATTTTGACTTTTACCAAAAAAAAATTTGCAGTCGATTTGTACGTATGCAGCATCGAGTTTAGATTTTTAAAGTGAACATATGCATTCTTCTTTAAACTTCTAAATCAATTACTAAATCAGGTCCAAAGAGAAACCTGTTACACAATAAGTCCTTTGCTGTGAATTAATTAGTTTAAATCTTTGATGATATAATTCACTTTTAAATAATGTAGCGATACATCAATAAAATTTACATTAAAATCACTTTTGCAGATAAACGTTGCAACATTTTGTAATCGATATCAAAATATATTATATAATATAACGATCGTATTTTGCAGTAACTAAACGGCTAATAGAAGCACCGTTGAATGATAGAAGACATAGATTTATGTATTTTTAATTTTAGATCAACATTGAAAAGCATAGCAGAAATAGTCAGTGAAAAATTTATAAATATGGATGCTCGTAAACCTTTATTTTATTATATGTTTACCATAATTTAATAATTATTTTTGTGAAAATTATTGCAAGATATTATTGTGAAAGAAATATCACATTTTTAAATTTGAAAAATGATAGTTAAATATTTTTTTGTTCTTATATTAACTACGATTATTTTATTCGGTAAATAATAAATTAAACCTAATTCGGCCTTGAAAGTAACTCAGGATGCATGATTTTGTAATATTTAGCATTAAATTCTGAAGCCTTTATATATTGCACGTTGCTTTTGTTGATAAATACAAGACGATATTCCCTTTCAAAATTTATTAAAAGTTAAGGAAAATAAATTTACGCATAACTTCTAATTGCACATATTTGTTAAAAATATTTAATATAATAGACTTTTCTATCTCAATGCATTATTATCGACTATACAAAAAGGGCTTATCCAAATTCGTTGGGTATTATGAATTTAATAAGTTAAGCATATTATATTTATACAATTCGAATTTATGATGATTTGCTTCCGAGTTGATTGCCGAATAGAGGCGATATAATTTTTCTGACGTTGTTTTTCTATTTATTAATTTTCATTATTTTTTAATCATGGTTATAGGTCAATGAAGTATCAGATATTAACGACTTTTGTATTGCTGTCCATGATGAAGACGGTGAGGATGCTAATGATGATGACGACGAAGAGGATGATGTTGATGATGATGATGATTACGACGTCGATCATGATGATGATGATGAGGCTGAATATTATATTGATGGTGATGACGATGATAATACAGAATTCATTATAAACTCGTTAAATAATGTGTCTATATAGAAAAATACCCATTTATTTCATTGACCCAACGAAAACAAGAGAAAGCATTAAAATAACGCTTTGCACATTACACCAAAACCATTACTTCAATTGCAGGATATAAGATTAATCTTCAGAAACGTCTTTCTGACTTATGCTTTGTGACGACAGTTTCCATGCTTTAATATGGAAACCGTTTTTAAGGAATTGGTCTGTCAGGTGTATTTTGTAGAAGTACACTGGCAGCTAAACGGTTTGAGCCACGATTTCGTTCCGTAATTTGATCTGGTTAATTTGTTCTCACAAATAAATAAGTTTTAAAAATTTTGCACAAATTTATATGCATAAATTAATCATTCAATAATACTTTCATATCTAGCCAAACATTGTACTACATTTTTTCTTTTAAACTCATAATTAAAAACGAATACGAGATAACTATTAAAGATAAACACACGAATAACTGATGATAGTAAATTATTGGTGAATAGGCCTGTATATTTGGACAGCAATAACTTTAACAATCGTATAATTAAACGAGCAATGGTTGCGTGTGAGGTGATCACAATTACTTTAATGAAGATTAAACCCTTGACATAAATATCTGATCCATTATGTACACACATTTGTCACTATAAATTAAGCATTGTATAATGTACAAAAGGTAATTCATCCAGTTGACCGGTTTCGTCCTTATTGGCAACCCCTCACGTGTGGAATTAAAGGACGGTGCATTATCCCACATTCTTCACCCAAATATATACTGCTAAAGGGTGTAATACCGGCTCGTACTAATGAGTCGCCAGTAAGCACGAAACGAATGTGCATGAGATTATACTTTCCGTTCAGGCTGCCTTTGGTTTATCCTTCTGGTCATAACTGAACTAATTTGTTACTAGGTTCGCAACACCTAACAAATACTTGCATATTTGGACTTTGAAAGAAATCTAGGCCGCCCAATTTTAATGAGGATACTGAAAAATATATAATGGGTCAGGGGTTCTTATCAAAATCACGAACATGATTATAGTAATTGTTATCACCGAACACGCAACCAATTTTCGTTTAAATATATAAATGTTCATTTAAATATCAATTCCCCATTTATTGTTGAATCTGTTCAATAATGGCATATTCTGGATAATTAGCTGGAGCTTTGGTTCTAAATGGATGCCATGTGAGATCCACCTAAACGAACAACGATCAACCAAGTTACATTACTTAGTATATAGATAAAATGTTGGTGTAGTGTGCAGCGGGATGGATCTGTGAATAGAGCACCAGATTTCGATGTAGACGTGCCTTGTTTCGATCCCTGTTCGCAGAAAATACTGGCCAGTACGTGATAAGTTCCCACTAAGGACTAAAGTGGTCTATTGGATTAATTTTCTTTTCTATGCGATACACTTATTAATTTATACTGACAGATGCATGTACTTAATGTCTCCGGTGTTTATATCAAAATCGCGACCTTGATTATAATAATTGTTGTCACCGTCCGTGCAACCAATTTTCGTTTAATTATATTAATGTTCATTCCAATACCACTTCCCCATGTAGTCTTGAGTCTGTTCAATAATGATGATTTGTTGGAACTTCGAGTATAATTGAATGTCCTATGAGCTCCGCCTAAAAGAAAAATGAATAACCGAGTTGCATCATTTTGTATATGACTGAAATTGTGTGTAATGTGCTGCAGGGTGGCTCAGTGGTTAGATCATCAGATTTCGCAGCAAACTTGCCAAGGTTCGTGCGCTGGCCGCAGAATATTCTGGCCAGTACATGATGAGTTCTCGATAAGGAAAACATCGGTCTACTGGATGATTTGCCTTTTCTACACTATATAATTCTTAGTTTATGCTGAAAAATGTATGTACTTAATGTTTCAATTATTTATTTCAAGATCGAAACCTTGATTATAGTAAATGATCGTAAATTTATTTACTTGAACTTTTTAAACTAATTTAATTTTAAAAATACTATCATTGATGATGTGAATAGACTAATTTATTAATAATAAATACGCTCTTCAAAACTAATTCGATATTTCTAAATGTGTCTAAATATTAGAGAATTACTAAGGTGATATATACATTCTTTGTTCAATATTGAATAACAATTTTGTTATTTTATCTCATAAATAGATCATGTGTCTAAGTATATATTTATTATAACGGAGGTTTGTGTAACACAGTTAAAATATGGCCATTTTCTTCTTGCTACAATTCAACTCGTGTTATACATACCTGCTTCATAATATATTTTTAATTCCAAACATTATTTATCTCTCAATTATGAATGTTAAAGCAAAACATAAATATAAGTGATTTTCGAAAAGTAATTTTAAAAGATTTATCCATTTGAAAATTAATGGCTGTTTTACATAAACATCTTTAAGAATTTGTTTTGTTTCAGAAGCCGCATTTCAATATGGCTTTCCATATCAATTCACTTAAACAAAACTTCCATAAATTTTGCACATACCAGTTTAAATTTCATCTTATTAGGAGGCACTTCTCGAAACCTGATTGGTAATTAGTCTTAAATCTTATATATGTCTGACAAAATAGATAATTTGTCTGCAAGACATCCCATCATAGTCAGAGTGATAGCAGATATTCCCGATCACGTTTCTGTTCACAACTTGTTAATTGGACCCCTATAACCACCTGTCCATTGGTTAAGGTTAAACATTTTTTATATTGGTAGAGCCATCTAGACCATAGTTATTGTATAAATAGATTAGATATCTTGACGTTTTCAGATATTGAACAAATATAGTCCGAACTCTTCTTTAAACGGCTTATAATAAGCTATAAAAATATTTCATAATTTTATTTCACGTTGCAGACTCATATTTCTAGATTGGTCTAAACTAAATTTTAAACATGAATAGCGTAATACTTGTCAAGATTACGTTCCTTTATTTTAACTACCTTCATTTTTAGTATTGCTAAATATTTTTGTTACTTATCTCTAAGCAGAATAAATGTACTAATTGGTCATGCCTATATCATTGTCATTTTGTTCAAATATGTTCTAAACAACGTACATTATATTAGCATTTTGGAGGTGAATATAGCTAATTTCCATCCAATAGACAATTCTTATTGCTTGGAATTTATTATGCATTCAAAAATGAAGCTTTATGAATCTCCTACTCAGATCCTTAATATTTAATGTTATATTTTCCTTTAAGAAACCAATCTGTTATATCAATCGGTAAAATATTTCTTAAACCATCAGCAAATTCACAGGTATGACCATTGATAATTGTACTATGCAATTATTAAAATATGATTTTACATAAAATTTATCGTAATTTACATTACTTTAAATTTGCACTTTTAATAGTGTCGATAACACAATCTTATCTGAACACATTCAGCCTGATTAATAATAATTATTCGTCTGTTAATTAAGTCAACAAAAAGCAAATAGTATAATTCAAGATGTGTCGTTTTTTTAACTTATATTTATCAAGTATTACTTTATTAAACATGTTTTCAACGCGTACTTAGTTTAGTTATTTGGTTAAACTAACTTTCAAATTTATTTGAATGATAAACTCTCTTGCGCAATGCTGTCCTTCTTGTTGTGGATTTGACCGAATTTATCTTGTGCGGGACAATAGATAGCACTCTTAGGTCGGTAAAATCTTGAATTTTGATCATTTTCAGGTGCTCTGCTTATTGGCTTCGATTGATGGGTTCTCAGTTGTCCCTTCTTTTTTGAGCCTTCTATCAGCTGATTGGCTGAAAATGACGTTGGTTCAAGATTTTCCATTGTTCTTTGACCGATATTTCGAGACTTCATTTCCAGTCTCATCTTCAGGGTTGACACAATACACATTTGCCACAAGTTGTGTTTTACTCCTGTGCGTATTGTGTCAACCCTGAAGATGAGACTGGAAATGAGGTCTCGAAATATCTGGAAAAGAACAATGAAAAATCTTGATCCAACGTCATTTTCAGTCAATCAGCTGATGGAAAGCTCAAAAAAGAAGGGACAAGTGAGAACCCATCAATCGAAGCCAATAAGCAGAGCATATGAAAATGATCAAAATTCAAGATTTTACCGAAATAAGAGTGCTATCTATTGTCCCGCACAAGATAAATGTGGTATACTTCTCAAACAACGATGGTCGAATGCCCGTAAGCGTATAAAATCATTAACTCAGAGGTCAAATTTCAATAGCGTATAGTCAAACTGGGCGTACAGATGTGTTGCAAACACAACTTTTAAGGCAGATTGAAATATGTGTTTCTCCATAATTGACGAAGGTTCGAGAAATGCTACTCTAGCTTTCGCGATTATTATTCTCACATCGTCGGCCAAATTGCCTAAGTTATTGATAGAACTCCCAAAATATGTAAACCTGTCACCTATGTCTATATCTTCATTCTGCAATCGCAGCGCTGGAATGAGTGGTGGGTGCTCCTTACATTTAGAGGGCCTGAAGTTCATACCCGAAGACCGAGCAACGTCTGCTAATCTATTCAAAGTGAACTGGGCAGCATCTCGATTGTCGAATAGTACGTCATCGTCTGCATAGTCAATATCGACTAGATCACCACCCGAGATAACTTTAATACCTGCATCCGGAATGTGTGGAAGAGTGTTTTTCCTAATAGCATGGATTACAAAATTAAACAAAGAAGGGGAAAGTGGTCAACATTGATGAACGCCACTGATGGTTGCAAAGTTATGCGTTTATTCGTTGTAGACTTTAAAGCGATCAAACGTATTTTTGTAGAGAGTGCGTATAATATTTAAAACTTTTGTGGGCACACCATTTTTCGACAATATGGAATAAACCATTGCGATCCACCGAATCAAATGCAACATGAAGTCTAGAAAGACGGCTATTATGGGACGGTAATACAAATGTCTCTGTTCAAGAACTTGCCTTAACGTAAAAATATATATACAACCTCGTCCTAAGCGGAATCCGGCTCGTTCTTCTCTAGTATGTGATTCACGTGAAGCGCTTACACAGCGTAGATAATCGAAGCAAATAACCTACATACGACTGGAGCCAAGCGTATACCACGATGGTTATCGCACGAATTACGATTGCTTTCTTTGAAGATAGGAATGATGTTCGACTCACTCCAATCAAGCGGTACGGTTTTCTCATTCCATATAGTATGAAAATTATATCGCCACCATCCTTAAATAATCCTTGAAGTAAATCATCGGGGCTTGCGGCTTTGCGGCATTTAAGAGATAGGATTGCATCGTATACTGGTGGTTCTTCGAAACTAACATTACACACTGTTGATGCTGATGTGCGTGTCCAAGAAAATTTATCTTTGAAGTGCTCAGCCCGCATAACAAGACGACTTATCGGTTATTAAATGGTTGTTACTATAATTTATAGTTTAACCAACTTTTAATTTTATCGGACCTGTTGCGCGAATAAGTTACCCAAGTTCGAGTTCTGTCCGCGGCAAATTCTAGCCAGTACATGATGAGTTCCAAATAAGAACGAAACCGGTCTACTGGATGAATTGCCTTTTCTAAACTATAAAATTCTTAGTTTATACCGACATATGTTAGTAATTAATGGGTCAGGTGCTTATATCAAGACCTCAACATTGATTATAACAATTGTTATCACCGCCCGCGCAACCAATGTTCGTTTAATTGATAGTCACTGTTTTACTCACTTGTACATAATTCTGCTTTTGATTTCTACACTGATCTTTTTCAATTTTCAGGCCAGATTGCCTTTATTTCCTAATAATGATTTATTATTATTATTACAATGAGGCATGTTTAATAACTTTTAGATTTATCATTTTGGTTTAATCTGGTTCAAGAATATAATAAAAATAAAGTAAAATGCGTTTTTATTTGAAAAATAAACGCAACAATCACGTTCTAATATTTATTTTAATAAACAATATAATAATCAAGACAACTTCTTTAAACAGAACAAGCGATTTACACACAACTGTAATGGAAAATCAATATATAAAAATAGAGGGATCACAGTTAAAAGCTGATTCGTGTTCAAGGGATATCTTTTCTTAAGTGTTAACGTAAGAGAAAGAAGATATAGCAAGGAAAACAGTGATACGAAAAATTCAATATATACACTTAAAGCATCAACAGATTGAGAAGTTGAGAACCCTTTTTCTAATAGTATTAGGCCCATTCAGTATAGTTTAATGCTTTTTTAACATAATTCATAATACGGCCATAGTAATAAATGAAAAACGCCATAAATATGAATTCGAACGAAAATGGTAGATAATAAGATAAATACGTAGATATAATTTCAGCGCCAGTACAGTAAGATTTTTAGAAATAAAAAAAATAAATATGCTTAAGTTGTCAGACCAAGCATCATAAGAGAAAACTACAAAATGGCCAGCATATCTGGCTGCATATAAACTGTAGAAGTTTAGTTAATATATACTTAACTCAAATAAAAATATGTCAATACGTTTCTTCCCACTACTGAAATGGACTGATATGGTAACTTAACAATTTATTTATGATTCTAGCATATAATTATCCTGTTTTAACGTGAATTATACTAAATTTTTACAATATGACTAATAAACCAAATAGATAAATAATCCTTAATTCCAATAAACATCCTCATTTTGGGGTTTTAAATAACCGACAAGAATGAGAAAGAAATCAACCACACTCCATACTCCCAAGCCGCCAAAACTGAAAAGTTTTCCAAATCCTTCTCTCCACATGCCTAAATAAAACCTGTCCGCACCAAATCCTCCTAAGAACAGGCTTAATGCAAGAGTTACAGAGTAGCTTTTACCACTTGACCAATTGCATGGCATCATCCGCCGGAATACTCGTCGACCAATGCAAACGACGTTAGGTGGAGCCCAACAGAATGATTCATAGTAGCTTTTTGCCACTTTCTCCTGTTTACAATGACCCCTTTTTAAGCACAATGCTTCAGTATCGCTAAGTTGGTGACAATACCGACAAGTAGTATTTTTATCTATTGTCATTGACGACGAAACAGTATTATTTTTATCCAGACAACTTAATCCAGACTTTAAGTGGCACTTCACAGTAAGTTGAGTTCCATAAATACAGTGGTGATCCATATCACAATTTAAGCAATAGGCTGGAATTTCATCACAACTTACATCAGGTGGGCACGCTATTTTGTAATCGGTAAAAGTACTAACATCACTGCTGCCTGATGTTAATTGAATACAATTAAGAAGGAAAAATCCATAAATTGGAATAAAAGTACAAAATAACAATTTAATTGGCATATGCTATAATTTAAAATAATGTAGCAAAACAATAATAAGTAAAAATGAATCGGATCAATATTAATGATACATTTTAAAAACCTAACAACAAAAAGCATATATGCTTTATGAATTAGTCATTTAGATGAAATTTAAGTAATCACATTTAAGCAAAACGACAATATTTATTTGAAAATCGGGAAGTAATAGGACCAATCAAAGAGAAACGCCTCTCTCAGGTAAAAGCAATAAACAAAACTGTAATTGCCACAGCTTCATAAAAATGCCGTGCTGTTTTAAAGAAGGAAAAACATACAGAATTTGTTTGAGAACAGTTACTGTGAGTGACCTTTAATAAAGCCTAAAAAGCGTAATCCGAAAAAAACCCGTAAAAGTCAATTTTAATGCAATGTCTACATATACTTCTAGCAACTTGCCGTATGAACCGGTTGGCTGGTTGTTGCTTTCTTGTGTGGATGCATCGGAATAAGTAGAGTTTTCGGAACCCGATAGGTGAGTTGCTGTTCGAATGCTTAGAATTGTCTTGTTGAAGATCTGCGCCAACACCGTGGAGCCTGGCACACGCAGAAATCTGATTATTAAATGATCGATTGCGTATGACTAATTATACAGCAACAAGAAAATTATCGTGATTGAAGTTTAAGCGACAAGATGACACAGCGTGTGAAACACAACTCTAGAAATCGACGTAGGGAGATAGTCAAGTGGAGAGAGCGAAAACAATTACACGTAGCGAGCTGACCAGACGTGTCAATTGTTGAATGGAAATAGCACCGTGCTTATATAGGTTCAAAGTAGCACGCCACTGATCACTGGCTATTTTGCTATTTTTTATTGGTACAGCGTATTGAAATTTGAATTTCAGTTTGGCAAAATGTCGGCGAATTAATATGAGCCGTTACAATACTGTTAATGTGTTTCACATTAGCTGACAAGGTCTACTTTTAATTATACAGTCACATGACCAGTTTAAGATTATTGCCTTAAATTTATCATTGTTTATATATGAAAAAGCGTAGAAGCTCATGTAATTCATACCCTATGAGGAATCTTACACACATCAGATCCGTATGTATCTGTGCGTAAGAAACACTAGGTTTTTTATTGGTAATGGTACATCGTGGATGAAATTCCAGATAGGAAAACTAAACACTTCTACTATCAGGACTTGTTATTGACAGTGATGAATTGATAAAATTGATGTTAAAAATCAAATAAAAAAACAAAAAGATCACTTTGGTATTTCGATTGATAACCTGCTTCAATTACCCTTAACTTTTAGGAATGTGCTTTGCAACTTTATAAATAGAATTTTGAAGAATGGGAAATTACCAATCGATATACTAACGATAGTAGCTAAGCCGTTGCCAAAAGTAAGTAAGCCAACGTGCGCCAGTGATTATAGATTAATCTCTATTATCCCTTCGTTTTTGAAGATAATAGAACGATTGATACTAGATCATTTAGAACGTATGTTGCCGGCTGATTTTGATTTATGTCAACATGGCTTTACGAAAGATAGATCGACAACTACTAATATGCTTTCTATGTGGAAACATGTAATTACATTAGATGAGAATAAGTTAGATGCATTAATTGTATTTATAGATATCTCAAAAGCTTTTGACTCTATATCTTTTGATGCTATTTTGAATGCGATTAGTTTGTTGAATATTGATCCGAATATTTTTAGATTACTTAAATACTATTTATATAATCGAAGAATGAGTATTCAAGTAAACGATTTGATATCAAAATCGAAACGAGTAACGAGTGGAGTTCCACAGGGATCAAGTTTGGGGCCAATTTTATTTAAAATCGTATTTGCACATTTGGAAACTAAGATCCTTAACGGTCGAGTTTGCAAATTCGCTGATGATTTAAAAATAATCTTCCCAATTGATCCAAAAAATGTCGAATTCTCCAAAAATAATGTGACATTAGATTTGTATGATTTGAGTAGATATTTGATTACACTAGGGCTGAGAATTAACAATAAAAAGACGAGAGCTTTAAAAATAGG
>JAQBSW010002883.1:0-93923 GCA_029291075.1 Eudiplozoon nipponicum
AGGACAGTACAATCTCCTAGACGAATGTGTAAACCTGTAATAGTGAAGCTAACATAATCCATTCATGCTGCCTTTGGTTTATCCTTCTGGTCACAACTGAACTAATTTGTTACTAGGTTCGCAAAACCTACTACATACTTGCATATATATTAGTTCTTCGCAACAAACAGTATTTAACTGTAATATATTGAATTGAATGATGTCATGCTTACCGCGAAATGTGATAACTGATATCGATGAAGGCCAGAGTGTATGGTTTAACTGGAGTAACAGGTGTTCGGAAATTGTTGTAATTCTCAATTTGGGTGAACTTTAGCATAAATTTATATCCATCAGGTTGGTATCATGTACCGACTCGGAAACCATAGTGTTAGTATCCGGTACTCATCGATTTCAAAAAAGGTATCAGTTACTAACACAATGGCCATAGTGTTAGTATCCTTTACAGACTCGGTATATATATTATATAGTGTGAGTTAGCATTGAAGTCGTATTGTCGTTGACTTTAGATTATGTTAGTTTCACTATTACAGGTTTACACATTCGTCTAGGAGATTGTACTGTCCTATTATTCCACATTCTTCTACCGAATATATAGTGGTTAAAGGGCGTAATACCGGCTCCTACTGATGAGTCGCCAGTAAGCACGAAACGAATGTGCATGAGATTATACTTTCCGTTCATGCTGCCTTTGGTTTATCCTTCTGGTCACAACTGAACTAATTTGTTACTAGGTCCGCAACACCTAATACATACTTGCATATATATTAGCTCTCCGCAACAAACAGTATTTAACTGTTAAATATTGAATTGAATGATGTCATGCTTACCGCGAAATGTGATAACTGATATCGATCAAGGCCAGAGTGTATGGATTTACTGGAGTAACAGGTGTTCAGAAATTGTTGTAATTCTCAATTTCGGTGAACTATAGCATAAATTGATATCCATCAGGTTGGTATCATGTACCGACTCGGTAACCATAGTGTTAGTATCCATGTACCTTTTCGGTACAATAATGATGGTATCGGTTACTAACACAATAGCCATAGTGTTAGTATCCTTTACAGACTCGGTATATATATTATATAGTGTGAGTTAGCATTGAAGTCGCATTGTCGTTGACTTTAGATGATGTTAGCTTCACTATTACAGGTTTACACATTCGTCTAGGAGATTGTACCGTCCTATTATTCCACATTCTTCGACCAAATATATAGTGGTTAAAGGGCGTAATACCGGCTCCTACTGATGAGTCGCCAGTAAGCACGAAACGAATGTGCATGAGATTATACTTTCCGTTCATGCTGTCTTTGGTTTATCCTTCTGGTCACAACTGAACTAATTTGTTAACAGCCCAAATATTTGAATAAAGACTGTGTAAAACTGTCACGCAACATACGCAAACGATGTTTTTATTTCAGTCATTCGAGTTGCAATAAATATCACCCGTTACGAAGCATAATTTTCTCACTCGTTTTTGTTTTATATTCCGTAAGAATCATTGTATTACTGTTTTTGTACATAGGTGCGAGGTTTTCAAATTATACTGTGCAATAGTCTACGAATATTCATTATTCGACGCTGTACAATAGGAAAATTATTTCAGTCTTGCAACTGTATGTCATATCGACAGACCTGCGAAACCTGATCAATATATTACGCTTTTATTTTTCTAATGAAGATTTTTTGATGAATTAGACGGCTTTCCTTCAGAAATTTAATTGTGTATTAGGTGTTACTCACCCCAATAAAAAATAGTTCAAATATGACTATAAAGATAAACCAAAGAAAGTAATAAAATCCAGTGTGTTGGCACCATATATATTTATATATTTATATATATATAGATTTAACGAATATTTTCTCGTTAGACAGTTTGCCATCGTGCTCTGATAATGACCAATGATAAGCAAAAAGCCTCAATACGAGCGTCTGGCCATAGTTTTGCCATTTAAGCGATTGATCAAATAGGATAGGGTTGGTGCTCATCTCTAAAGGATGCTGCTAAACAGTGTTAATATACTGTTGACTATTTAAGCTAATCCGAAATATTGAAAGGAATAATTCTATAAATGAAGTTTGCGAGCTTGAAGTAAACACCGATCCCATTGTATTTAGCCAGTCGTTAAACAACGTAACAAAACTACTGCCAGCCGCAAGGACGACTGGTTAAATTTAATGGGATTGGTGTTTACTTCAAGCTCGCAAACTTGATTTAAAGAATTGTTACCACCACCTGCGCAATCAATTATTGTTTAATTGTATTGCCTATATATATGTGTGTGGCGAAAGCTACAAACAGCTAATGTTCGTGACTGCATAGAAATTGTGCAGCCGACATTTCCAGTCACGTACAATGTATGTAAGACTACTAGAGGTGAGAGCCGCATATCTAATTTTGCTTTCCATATATATATGCAATGCGGTTTGATCCTCGCTAGTCAGTTTGCCGTCGTACTCTGATGATGATCATGGAAGGTCGAAACGCGTCAGTGCGTTGCGGCTGGTGGTAGTTTTGTTATGTTGTTCGACGACTGGTTAAATACAATGGGATTGGTGTTTACTTCAAGCTGGCAAAATTGATTTTAGGAATTCTATAGACTTTTGAAAAGTTTCTATTGCTCCGCTAGTGTCAAAGTACATAGTCAAATGAATTCGATTTTTGTTCTGGACTGGGAAAGAGTTTTCCCTGATCACATTCAATTAAACCATGGATTAGTTACTGAAAGAGGCTCTTATATGGTATCGGGGAATTAATGATCTTTACAAAATAAATGAATTTTTGGCATTGACTGCGCGAATGATATTTGTATCTTTTTACAAAAAATTTAAATTTCGCAGATGAGTGGGAAGGCGTGTCAACTTCTGAGAACTAACATAAAAATGACAGGTCAATCTGTAACTTTTCAATGGACTCGAAAATGTTCTTTTAAATTTTTCTGCCGTGGCGCATGTAGAAAAGTTGTTTTCTCATCTTTCAAAATGGTCATGCTAAATTAACGTAACAACCTCCTTTCTGAGGCTAAAACTTGCCCTTGAGTCCGGAAGTGAGATTAATCGTCCAATCAATCCACTATTGGCCAGTCATTCGCGGATGGAGTAGTTGGCTCACGCGTATGGATGACAGGCAAACTAAATTTTAATCGTATAAGCTCTTTGGATCTAATGAAATACCAGTGCCTCAGTTAGCAAATGATGCTAAAATATTGAAAATCTCGACACATCTTAAACACTGGTGCTTACATTGTTTTTTAAACTGATGAGAAATTCGCAACATAAACTCTCGCTCCAGTTCGAATGCAAATGTGGCCTCACGATTAAACGCCATTTTGATTGCTTAGGACTTCAAAGCGTGTATGCTACTCGTCGATGAAGGGAATCACGGTTTGTTATCTATGTAAGTTACTAAAGACCCTGTAGCCTAAAATCGATAGTCCGATAAGCCCATGAAACCGATTTATCTCTCCGTGTGAATCAGCCAAAGTAAAGTAAATTGACGACAGATCTAAAGATGGGTCCTCCGGAGCAACAGGCGTCTTGTACACTGTCTTAATATGTGTCAATATCGATGTGAATCTTGGAGGGCGATTATTGCTTGGGCGCTATGAAAATGCATGCGTTCACGCGTGTGCTCTAAGAAAATCGAGGTGAGGTTTCCGACGATACTACCCATTTTATAGTTTATACATTCGACCACCAGCTGCCTTGGATTATTATTTTGTGTCGCATAATTTCAATGAGACTTTATAATTTACCTATCGGAGTATGGGTACTCTTGGTTCACGGGTCTTTCCCTTTGGTAAGCGATGTGACCATGCATGGTGTCTTCGTTGTGTTTCTTCAGAAGTCCGTGATTGCCATTACTGCACCAAAATGTGTCTTATTTTGGCTTATTACGCAAGAAAATGCGTTTGTTCCGCCGTTTCTTTTTGAAAGTTTTCAATTCAAGTAAGGTGTATTCCTTCTGCTTTCTAGTATTTCAACTAAGGACTAACTCGTTCAGAAGCTTCAAACTATCGCATCACGTGCATTAGGTTCAGGCAAGCCGTTTGTTTTTCGTGTTACAAACGTATACGCATCGCCTCTTAATAACTTCTATAGGAATAGAACTTCATTTTTTGATAAACGCCAAATGTATAAATGAAATCATTTCACATGATGTAATTGCGTTAGATTTATTCTTTTGTAAAGGCAACTGTTGTTTTCTGTTCGGGTTGCAAAATTACAGCACAATGGATGAATAGATTTCAACAGTAGATTTGACCAATATCGTTCGACTGTCGAAAACTGCAAAACAGTACAAAATCCCATTGCAGAAGTTTATGGTTTTTGTGCTCTCTTTAAATACAGCCAATAATTTTCTCATTTCAACCTTAGATGCTTTAAACTTAAAGTTCTAACAAACATTTGGCTGCCTCGAGAAGACAGAACCCTAGCGTATATATTCCTGTTCTTAGATAACAGTGAAGCTGTCTAGTATGCTGCAACTGCTGCTAAAGTAAACAGAACGAACACAAGCTCGTAAGCTTCTCTAGGCGTTTGCATCTGATCACGGAGCGGGTGAAGATAAAAATGTGATAAATGTTGCCAACGATTTTAACGTGGCATCGAGATTACACTTTGTTACACTTTCTTACATAGATATGCATAGATACACCAGTCTATGTTCTATCAATAGTTTGCAGGTGTCTCCGGAGCATTATAGATAGCGCAAAAGTGAGTGTTAATTTTATTTAAATAAAGGTTGCAATCTTGATATAAATACCTGTCTCATAATGTACATAAAATTTTCAGTATAATATTAGCATTTTATAATGTGAAAAAAAAATCATCCAGTAGACCGGTTTCATACTTATTGGGAACTCATCATGTACTGTTCAGAATTTGCTTCGGACTGTTACTTCATTACAGGATTAGTTTTTAAGCTTCTTCATGAAGAGTCATATATTTACAACCAGAGGAATACTCGAAAAGCTACTGAAATAAACTTTATCTACGAAATTAGTCACTTTCCGTTGAGTACCTACGCGTGTTTATTGTCGCAATTTGTGAGTGATAAATGTCCATAATTATCTGACGAGTGCCATTGTGGTGCATAGTCAAAAAATATTAAGTTACAGAGCTTTGTTAATGAATTAGAGTGTAACTGTGATATTTTAAGTAGTTCTTTAATGTAGTATTTCACGGAAACATTGATCATTAACCTACGAAATCTAAATGTCTATTTGACTTTGTCTACTCAATCAAAATACTCTTCATATAAGTGCCGATAATTCTATTACGTGAAAGTTTTAAATCGATAATCTAATTAAACTTACAATTTTATTAATCAATAAATTGCTTATTTAACGAGTTGAAAGGAATTAGTTTATAGTTTATCACTTACTAAAAATTACAACAAGTCACATGTCTAGCTGCACTTTTACAACTCCTCTCCTCAGCCGAGACTGAGATTCGGTCGAGTTCAGCTAACCATATCAATGGCCGAGCTTACGTTTTAAATTCATTGGCAGCCAGGCAGATTGCCTGTTATTATTGCATATCTAACATTTTTCGGCCTCACGATTGGCAGAAACTATTTAGTCATCCTAGTAATGATATTATGCACCTTGACGCGTCTAATGGAATACAACCATCATCCCTTTCTTTGTGAAGCCTCATTAGACAAACGAATAAGGCCCCACCAGTTGCGTTGTCTCGTTAACGTTTTACGAATGTCTTTAATTCGAGTTTCCATTACAATATTATTCCTTCATCCAACGAAAACTGGCCTAATTAATAATGTGACCACATTTTTACATGGTAGAATCAACTCTGTGTGATCTGGCTTCGTATTGAGTTCAGTGAGGATCTTGTTACATATTTCTGGTAGTATTATCTTAACCTTCTTGGTTTGGCAGAGTTAACTGCGAGGTTTGGTCTTGTTTATGAAGCGATTTAAAATGAACTGCAAGAAGTTGTATTTCCGATGTGGCCCTGCCTTTAAATTGACTTGGCTCAAATTGATGATGATGATGATGATGATGGCGATTTCTTAATAACGTAGTCTGGAACATGGCGGATAGTCATTCTTTTGCTGATACCTTACGTTTTCCTGGCATTATTATTTATTCAACTTTGGATGTGATTATTATCAGCTTTCTCGCTAAGTATGTAGAATCCAAACCACCGGTATTGAGTTGCTTCCCTATCTTTGAAAGCAACAACGAGTAATTTTCTTTCCCGACTTCAATTTACCAGTGACGCGTCTGGGCATAACACACTTTCACATAGAATCAAAATATATCGTGGAATCTCATCGTTCGTTTCATAGGTCCGCGATTTTCAATCACATTCCTGCTCATTATCATTATGTAATGACTTTTCATCTCCTCGACTCGACGGAGCACTTTTACTTTCCGTCATGCATACACTCTTCTCCCATCCAGCAGTTGCAGTGTCTCTATCACATAGCATTATTACCGGTTTTTTCCATGGCCTGTTCACTATTAGGGACTCTAACGTCTTTTGTTGAATCAGAAATATCACCTCCTTTTTTATTTAATCTAATATTCATAATTTTCTGTCTTTTATCATGGACAATTGATAGCACTCTTAGGTCGGTAAAATCTTGAATTTTCATCATTTTCAGGTGATGTAATTTTTGGCCTCAATTGATGGGTTCTCACTTGTCCCTTCTTTTTAAGCCTTCCATTAGCTGATTGTCTGAAAATGACGTAGGAACAAGATTTTCCATTGTTCTTTCACCTAATTTTCGAGACCGAATTTCCAGTCTCATCTTCAGGGTTGACACAATACGCACAGGAATAAAACACAACTTGTGGCAAATGTGGTATCCTCATTCAAGACATATATTTATTCTTTTGAAATGCGAGCTTTAATAAAATTCATTGTACCCTTCCTGTGTGCAAAAACAAAAAGAATGAGGGAACATTGCAACTTAAACGCCTGTTTTAAATCAAATGGTGAATACACGTCTGCTATTGCGCAACACATCATCGAAACATCGCACGTATGTTCTCCAGACGTAGCATTCAAAGTAATTACTAAATGTAAAAACAAAAGGGAGCTAGTCACATACGAAGCCTTATGGATAAACAAATTGCAGCCGGATTTATGTAAGCAGAAGAAGCACGTACAAGCATTGAGCTTGAACTGGATGTGACGCACGCAATTTGATTGGTTTCTATTTTTCACATTCTCTATATTCACATATTTCTATCTTGTTTTTCTTTCCAATTTATATATAAATATTTGTTCATTAGAAGATATTTGAGAAGACCATGAGAAAGAAAATTTTCTTATATCTGATAAAATTTCTTTTTGTTTTTGCACACAGGAAGGGTACAATGAACATATATTTATATTTATTTTAATTCCAAATGTATTTTTCTACATGTCTTCCTAATATCCGGTCTTCATACCTAGTCTCTAATACTCAAATGTATACAAAAACTTATCCTTGTCCCTCTCCTTACACACAACCACCTATAAACATGTGTATTTTACTAAAGTGACATTTTTATTGAATAACTGTAAGCACACCTATTGGATTGACATACACGCCTATAAATGATGTCTATATTTTAATTTCCGTTCCGGACGCATAGAAAGATCAACAAAATTTTGATTTCAATATTGCAGTAATCCTCACATGCCCCCAGTTTACCTAATCCCATCCAACTTGAAATCGGTTATAGACCGAGAGAGGTTAATAAAACTGTTGAAAGAATATATAGTATTATTATCGTTTTGACAAGACCGAATACGGAGTCTACACTAACGAAATCGGCTCTCAACCAAATACACATTAATACTCATATCCACCCATCAATTGAGGCCAAAAATTACATCACCTGAAAATGATGAAAATACAATATTTTACCGACCTAAGAGTGCTATCAATTCTCCCGCACAAGAAAAATGTGGTCAAATCCACAACAAGAAGGACAGCACTGCGCAACGAGATTCATCTTTTATCATGGAGTTTGATTACTTCCACCTTTGTGTGTAATTCTTCTATTTGAGTCAATATTTCTGTCTATAATTAAATGAACATTGGTTGCGCGGGCGGTAATAACAATTATTCTAATCAAGTTTGTGGTCTTGATATAAGCACCTGACCCATTAATTACTTACATATGTCAGTATAAACTAAGAATTGTATAGTGTAGAAAAGGCAATTCATCCAGTAGACCGGTTTCGTCCTTATTGGGAACTTATCATGTACTGGCCAGAATTTGCCGCGGACAGGGCTCGAACATGGGCACGTCTGCTTCGGAATCTGGTGCTCTAATCACTGAGCCACCCTGCCCCACTATACAATTCTTAGTTTATACAGACATATGCATATAATTAATGGGTCAGGGCTTATATCAAGACCAAAACCATGATTATAATAAATATTTCTGTCTGTCAGGTATTCATAGTAAAAGCTACTCTGAAGTTAAGTTAGGTGTATTGTTACGGAAATGCAGTGAAGTCAGTAAACGTTTGCGTTAGCCTAAATAGCTTTTAAATGGAGTACTTCAATACAGCATTTCTCCCTAGCCAACAAGAACTAAGTTTCTATTGGACTTATTCTGCCCAATCAAAATGTTCTCTATAGAAGTTGTAAATCGATGTTGTATTACGCCTAGTATTTTATTTATTAACTATTTATTTAATTTGTAAATTCGAAATAATCAATCTTTCGTTTTGCTTTTAATGAATATGAAACTTCGCACTATGTCTAACGGAATTGCTATCAGTACTAAATTTATGGTTTTTATTCGTGCTATGCAACTTAAACGTTGGGCTAAATCAGCTAAAGTTGTCACAGCCTAGGTTACTTTATGATCACTTTCAACCGAATGCCACATTCAATTTTTCAGTAGCTTTGTTATGTTATTCGACGACTGGTTAAATACAAATGGATTGGTGTCTACTTCAAGCTCGCAAACTTGATTTAAAGAATTGTTTTATCTTCTTACATTTTGCTGGGTCACTTTCATGTCATCTAGTTTTGGATTATCATTTGCGTTGGCTAGTAGATTTTGTGAAGATGCTACTTTCGCATCGTGTCCACAGGCCTACCGAAGCAATTATTGTGGATGGCTAGGCTAGCGAAATAGATCTCATAGATAACTTTTATCTGCAATAACACAGTGCACCATGGAGATATGCGAATTGAACAAATTATAAGAAAAAAGAACATCCAACTGAGTACAACTTAGAGGCGTGGTTAATTCTTCTTAATTGACACATCATCATCATCATCATCGGCATAAAATGTCGTACAAAAGCCAATAGTAACCGATATTTCACTGCCATACAACAGTAAGAGAAACAAAAACGGAAATATTTTTATAAATAACGACAAGAATAATAATTTATGCACACAATTTTAGTGAGATTTATGAAAGAGTATATTTATCTAGATATCACACATTAGTGAGGCAAGCTAAACCTCTACTCAAGACCAATATGACCAAGTTAGTATTAAGACAATGCAACTTCATCAATACAGCTTCTTTGCGATTTTCATTTTATCACTAAAACAAAACCAAACATCGCAGCTAACTCTGCCCTATTAAGAATAGAAAGTTATAAAAATGATTCTACTAGAAACCTGCAATAAGATCGCCATTGAGCTCGACTCGACGCCATATCGCGATAGTTTCTAACCAAAAACTATGATGCGTACGCGGACTCCATCTTGGCAGACGAATGGGCCTTATACTATCCAATTTCGATGTAGTTGACTTGAACTTTTGCTGTCATTTTAATACCTGCCCAACTTGTTTCGTACGCTAATCTTGAGCTAGGTGAGAGTACAGTGCTCTACTGGGAAATGGAATTGGGGGCATACGCAAAACTTGATCGAGCTAACGAGTTTGATGGAGTGTTATTTATTTTTATAACGAGGAGCACTTGTTGTCCGACCCAAAAATGCGTTTACAGATGTCAGTGTTGTTTATTCGCCGTTGGTAACCTACATGTGCTATAGCTCTCAAACAAAGATGATCGAACTCTTGTAAGCGTCAGAAATAAAAAAAACTGTATGTACAGATACATTGTAAGCACGACCTTTAAGACCACGTTTCATAAATAGCGAAGTTTCGAGAAAGCTTGTCTAGCTTTCGCAATTCTCATACGCACCTCGTAAGATATATTGCCTGAATTATTGATAGAGTTGCCAAGATATGCAAACCTGTCAACTATGTCTAGATCTTCACTCTGCAGACGCAGATTTAGAGTGAGTGGTGGGTGATCCTGTAAAAGTATCTTGCATTTAAAGTGTGCGAATTTAATACCGAAAGACGGAACAAAGTCAGTCAATCTGTTCAAGGTGGCATAAGCACTATCTTGATTGTCGAATAATAGTACGATATAGTCTGCATAGTCAATATCGAGTAATTGACGTATTGAAGAATGTTGTTCATATCAGCATTTATTATATACTTAAACAAAAATGGGAAAAGTGAACAGCCTTGACGAACAATACTGCTGGTAGTAAATTTGTGCTTTAACTCGTTATAGACATTTACGTGACAGGACGTGTTTGTGTAAAGAGCGAGTGTTATTAGAAATTTGGTGGGCACATCATTTTTTGGCAGTATAACAAATAGAACATTGCGATCCACCGAATCAAATGCACCATTAAAGTCTTGGAAGACGGTTGATGTGGGACGACGATATATGTGTCGCTTTTCAAGAACTTGCATTAAGATATACATATATATATACAACTATTTGTTATTAGCAGACCAATCCTTAATTTCAGCTATCTCAAATTCCCGGTATACATAATCTCATCTCGTGTGCAAAATGTTGTAGGGGAGAGAGAAAGTATCGAACCTTTTTTTTATAACTGTACTGTTACTATGTGACGGAAATCAAAATTCAATACTGATAAAACAAAAACCTGGACTGTCAAATACTCTGTTTTTATTATAAGCCGGGAAATCTAATGTATACAATGGCGCATGAGGTATTGCGCCCGTAGTAACAAATTAGTTCAAATATGGTGCAGAAAGTTACCTAGATGGAAGGAGATTGAATGTCATAGCGACGCTTAGGCCAAAAATTAAAGGGAGAAAGGTAGAGAGAGTCTGGAAAAACCAATGGCTTTCAAAACTAATCGTAAGCATAATGGGAAATTAATCAACTCCTAGAAATAATTACATAGGAATATATGCTCATATGACAAAAATAAATCATTATACCTATATACATATATATGTAAATATAATATCGTAACACAGTTATATATATATATATATATATATATATATATATATATATATATATATGTATTGATAGTTTCTAATTTCACCATATTTAAAATGTAAGAACAAAACAACGTACTCCATGGAATAACATTTATTAATAAATCTTATTTCTACCAGAACAATGGCTGTAGATACTGGTAGAAATAAGATTTATTAATAAATATTCCATGAGTGTGTATTGTTCATTATATATATATATATATATATATATATATATATATATATATATATATATATATAATTCATTAATTACTTTAGTCACACCTTATATCAATATATAAAATACATGTCAATATATATAAAAGAACATATATATAAATATAAGCAACTGTTTGAGTACAATATCTCTAATCCAATATATATATTCTTTATGATGTCCGTTCCTTTTTAATTAAACAGTATTCTTATAATTAGGAAAACACAAATAACAAAGTGGATAAAGGCCATTTATTTCGTGAATACTAATCATCTCTTATACAATCATACATATTTATACATTTTGGGTTTTCAATTGATTATGCTAGTGGTAACAAATCTGACTCGTTTTTACTGCTGTTTCTTGTTTTGGCTAGTTGGTGAGTGTGTATGCGTTTGTGTTTGTGTGTATGCGTGTTTGCATGTAAAGGTCATTCTCGCAGTATTGCGAAGTGATGTCTGAGATCTTGTCATTATTGTTTTGATAGCTTGAGAATTAACCATTTGTGCACATTGTTCACTGTTACATATACAAGTGCTATTTTTCCCAGTATAGTTGATCGTATGGATCTCTGTTATTTCCACTTCAGTTTGTTGCCAATCCGATTGTACGTTTGTTGATTCTAGTCGAGGGCCTGTTTGTTCTTGGCTGGATACTAGTAGATTGTTGTTAAGTTTTGTTATTCTTGGCCAGTCGATAAGACTATCATGTTGATGAAACTTTTGAATATTAAGGTCAGATTTGTTATCACTAGCATAATCAATTGAAAACCAAAATGTATAAATATGTATGATTGTATAAGAGATGATTAGTATTCACGAAATAAATGGCCTTTATCCACTTTTTTTATTTGTGTTTTCCTAATTATAAGAATATATATATATATATATATATATATATATATATATATATGTGTTGTATAAATATTGCAAAAATAAATAAATAATAATTAACTAGGAGGGAGAAGAAAGAAGAAAAAAATATATATATATATATATATATATATATATATATATATATATAAATACGCACATTAATCATTTTATATATTAACATACACACACATATATATATATATATATGTATGGTGGCATAAATATTGGAATAATAAATAAATAATTAGATTAAATAATTAAATAGGAGGGAGAAGATAAGTAAAAAGAAGAAAATTTTATGTTTATAACCAGTGTTGAGACAAAAAATAAAAAAAACAAATGGAACAGTTTCGTAACGACGTTACCACATTTGCTTAAATCTGCTATTGTGAGTATTGTGCTGTGTATATATGTGATAAATGGGCCTGACGATGGAACGGGGATTTCCGTTCCGAAACGTTGCCAGTACAAAAAGGATTTGATAGAAACGCAGCCCAATCGAAGACAAAACGAAACTGGAAATTGTGATCAATCGGATCTTTCGTAAACTCTCCGTGCAAAGCTACTACCCGCGCACGCAAAACTTGGTATTGGAAAACATAGACACTACTGGAGTCAAGCTTATACCACGACGATTATCGCATGAATTAGAGTTGTTTTTTTTAAAACAGGGATGATGTTCGATTCATTCCAAGCAAGTAGTGTGGTTTCCTCATTTCATATATTACGAAAAGGGTTAGTCAACGCTCCCGAAATAATATCTTCTTTGACACACCCTCGAATGAAGCACTACGCACAAGGCTTAGATCTCTGTTCTTAAATGCATAATGCGTTGGTGCTTAGTTAAGTCTTAATGTTTAACCGGTGAAGCCTAAATTCTTATCAAATTGTAGGATTTAACCGTTGTTTTTGAAAGTAAGGACAATGTTTGAGCACTTCACAGCCATTATCTAATTCACTTCACTTTTTTTTAATTTTAGAAACTTCGTGAAAACGGCGACTGGTAAAGACGAAGCCTTGCGACAAAATTAGCCAAACGACTGAGACTTTCTTTGCTTTTAAAATATTTCTTTTATGTCTTATAATCACCAAAATTTCATCTTAGTATTTTTTGATTGATATTTAAATCGACACGTTCGTCGTTTCTATCAATATATGCGCGGATTTTTTAAAAGACGATAACCATGTCAATCGAAATCCCAAGGAACTAATACTGTGAAGAATTTTAGGTGAATTTGAGGTAGCTATTTCGACGCAGAATAAATATTTTCAAAGCAATGAACTATCAACATCCGGCGTCAAAACTGAGATTTTCGTTTTTCTCATATTGATATTTTGTTTCTTTGTATCTACTCTAGAAAGTTTTATTTATTTATATTTCGATAGTGTCGGATGTCTTATTCAGAACTACACTCTTTAACAGACTTTCCTTTTCCGATAGAAGATGTATCCCTCAATCACTCAAAATTATTCGTGATAGTAGATGTATCACTTACTCACCCAAAATTCTTCGTGATATTTATTAACTTATATTTCGATAGATATGCCGGTCGTTGTTATTTGATGATGTAGAACTTGGTATGCTATATAAAGTGTGAGTACGGATTTTGAATCTAAATATTGGGAAGAATTTTAGTTGAGTGTATGAAACATTCTGTCAGAAACGGATGAGAAATAAGAAAACACTTGGCTCAAGCGTCCTTTAATTAAACTAATTATTGTTTAAAAATAACAAGAGCACATCTGACATTCACTTTGGTGCCTTTTAAGCCACTAAATGATATTTACTTCAATTAATGTGTACTACACAACATTTAAGTGTTGTCGTGTATTTTGACTTTACTAATCCACAAATACGCATGATGCAGAAAACTCATCTTTGGGTTTGTTATATATTCTCTTATGATTGCGCTTTTAATTTATTGTATTTAATTTTGGTGCTAAGTAGATTTGTTTTCTAAGTTTGAAGGTAATATGTGAGTGTATGTCTGCTTCAGAACCATATTATATATATTTTTATGAATTCTATTGTTTACTTTTAGGCTGGTCAATCTGATCATTTTACTTCAATAATGATTGTTTTTACACTACAGTAGCCTTTACCATAAACAAAGTCTTCTAGTAAATTAGAAAATTAGCGAAATTAGCACAATAATTAGTTAAATCACTTCTTCAATGAAAAAAAATCATACGAAAGCAGATTTGATTTATTTTTTTCGTTTTTACTTTAAACAATGAGCTCGATAATGAGAATCGATTTGATTTTATTATATATTGAATAGAAGTTGCGTATCTGCGTATATCTGACTCTTTACAATGCGGTCTAGATGAGCCTAGGGCCATTTCACAATAAATCTGGCTTCTACACTGCAAGTATATGTTAGGTGTTGCGAACCTAGTGACAAATTAGTTCAATTGTGACCAGTAGGATAAACCAAAGACAACATGAACGGAAAGTATAATCTCATGCACTTTCGTTTCGTGCTTACTGGCGACTCATCAGTAGGAGCCGATATTACGTTCTTTTACCCCTATATAATTGGGTGAGGAATATAGGATAATAGGACGTACTTGTATCCTACATTCCTCACCCAAATATATAGTCGTTAAAGGACGTAATACCGGCTCCTACTGATGAGTCGCCAGTAAGCACGAAACGAATGTGCATGAGATTATACTCTCCGTTCATGCTGTCTTTGGTTTATCCTTCTGCTCACAACTGAACTAATTTGTTACTAGGTTCGCAACACTTAATACATACTTGCATATGTATTAGTCTTTCGCAACAAACAGTATTTAACTGTTCTACACTGCATTACTGGAAGGCTAACGTCAGAAGCTGTGAGATTACTGCGTACGATAGCGGTTATTTTGTTCAAGTACATACAAGGTTGATTTGACAATCGCCAACTTATTAACTATTAAATTTTTTTAACAAAAGCAAAAATGTTGGTGGTTCTTTTTATTATTGTCGAGTTTTTTATAGGTCTGTCAAAACTACTGGCTAGCTCTTGTCCTTGAAATTCTTGAATTTCTACGTCATTTAGTCGAATTCATGGTTCACTTTGTTTCATGTTTTATTACCTAACAGGTGAATCGGTATAAACATCTGTTTTTCTATGTAGTATTTTAAAACTGATCTTGCGTTATTATTAATTTACGTAATAAAAATAGGATTGCGGCAAGTTTACTTTTTTATATTCCTTGAGCAATGATGTAATTTGTGGATAATTTTTAACTGAATTCTATGTATGAACACATTTTACGTATCTATTGGTTGTGTGATTTTAAATTTTATTCAAGCTTAATTAACGATTGTTAAAAATTTTTTTCAGACAATGCAACTAGTCATGACTGAACCAAGTTCAATACCTTACTGCTCGTTTAAGAATGCCCCTCATCTGTGATTAGAATTATTTACTTTTTTTAAATTCCCGTTTGAATGCATAACTAAAAATTTTACAAGGTTTCCGCTAAAGGGACTTATTTTTATCTCAGATGAATTATTTTTTATTGTTGGAAAACGACGATTTTGTATTAACTGATTTTTTTAAATATTTATAAAATTTTCATATTTGTCGTTACAAAATTCCAATTAAGGAAGCCAATTGTAGAGAGACAAATGAACCCTTAGACATTAGTTTTGTAATTCTTTCCTTAAGCTTTTGTAACTGTGTTATTTTTCCAAATATTTGAGTCAAAACATTATCCCTTTATAGTAAACTTCGCACAAATTTATTATGGAAATTGATATGAACATTTTGTGAGAATATTTCCTTTTTATTATTAAAAATACTGTTCTTAAAGTTATTTTGACGTTAATAAATTTTACCAATTTTATTCTCTATTTATAAATATATATTGTCTTTCATGATTGCTCAATGTAAACTTTAGTGGTGTCAAAATAAAGATTAAGTTTTAAAGCTAAAATATTGCTTCATTTTAATCCATCAAAGTGACAAAGCTTTTCTATGCCTATATAGAACATTTGCATTATTTTTTGCTTAACTAAAGTTTTTTTTATTAACTTGACGGTGTATTATATCAGCAGCTCTCATTTTTTAATTAGTGGATTTGCTACTATCATTTTTGTTATTACATTATCTTCTTGATTCACCAATTACTTAAATCAAGGTTGCGATTTTGATATAAACACCTAACCCATTATGTACATACATTGGTCGGTATGAACTATTCATTATTTAATGCAGAAAAAGCAATCCAATAGGTATTTTTCGTCCTTATTGGGAGTTTCCCGCGGAAAGAACTCGAAACTGAGCACACCGGCTTCGGAATCTGGTGCTCTAACCACTGAGCCGCGCACTACACACGCACACATCAATGTTCGTTTAATTACTTAAGTGTACAATGGTGTCTGTTCTATAATGACAGATTGGCAATGGTTGGTTGGAACTTAAGGTCAAAAGTTCTGCTATGTATTTTGTAACTAAAGGAAAGGCTAACCAATAAATATTAGTTAGTATATAATTGAAAATTTTGCATAGTGTGCGGCTGGGTGCCCCAGTGGTTAGAACACCGGATTCCAAAACAGACGTGCCCGGGTTCAAGTCCATTTCACGGAAAATTCGGGGACAAACGTTCCCAATGAAGATGAAACAAATCTACTGGATGAATTAGCTTTTCTACAATATACCATGCTTTGTTTTTATTGACAAATATATGTACATAATTTTTATAACCGCCCAAGCAACCAAAGTTCGTTTAATTTTATAAATGTTTAACTTAATACCACTTCTCCATGCAGTGTAGTGTCTGTTTTGTAATGACAGATTGGTTTTGGTTAGTTTGAACTTTAGGTCAAAAGGGATGCTATATAGTCTCTAGCTTAAGGAAAGGCTAACCAAGAAATAATATATATAACTGAAAATTTTGCGTAATGTGTGGCAGTGTCTCAGTGGTTAGCGCAACAGATTCCAAACCAATCATGCCATATCCACGGTAAATTATTGACTTTACGTGATGAATCCTTAATAAGGACAAAACCAGTAGATTGGATGAATTGCCTTTAATACACTATACACTACTTAGCTTATACTGACTTATGTATATGCCTAATAGTTCAGGTATTTATATCAAGATCGCAAACTTGATAAAATTAATTTTTGTTACCTCCCACACAACCAATTTTCTTTATAATAATTGTTTAAACCTATTGCGTTTTGTTTTGTTAAATGGTTTTTATGTTGGCTTGGAACAATTAATTAGGATATTATCAGCAATAATGACAACTTCTACTGCATTGCTAGAGGTAATTATATCAAGGATGGATGATTCTATAGTTGTTAACTTTGAGGGAAACCGTATAAATAATCAACCAGTCATGTACGAGGATAAAATCAATCTCTATTTCCCCGGCGTAAGTGATGTTTTTGACACGATCCCATATAAGGAAATTTATTTTTTCTTCAAATCGAGAGCCAGTTTCTCTTCATCTTTATGAACATGGCGTTCCGAATTTAATAAGGACGAAACCAGTATATTGGATGAATTGCCTTTTATACACTATACACTACTTAGCTTATACTGACTTATGTATATGCATAATAGTTCAGGTATTTATATCAAGATCGCAAACTTGATAAAATTAATTTTTGTTACCACCCGCACAACCAATTTTCTTTATAATAGTTGTTTAAACCTATTGCGTTTTGTTTTGTTAAATGGTTTTTATGTTGGCTTGGAACAATTAATTAGGATATTATCAGCAATAATGACAACTTCTACTGCATTGCTAGAGGTAATTATATCAAGGATGGATGATTCTATAGTTGTTAACTTTGAGGAAACCGTATAAATAATCAACCAGTCATGTACGAGGATAAAATCAATCTCTATTTCCCCGGCGTAAGTGATGTTTTTGACGCGATCCCATATAAGGAAATTTATTTTTTCTTCAAATCGAGAGCCAGTTTCTCTTCATTTTTATGAACATGGCGTTCCGAATTTAATAAGGACGAAACCAGTATAATGGATGAATTGCCTTTTATACACTATACACTACTTAGCTTATACTGACTTATGTATATGCATAATAGTTCAGGTATTTATATCAAGATCGCAAACTTGATAAAATTAATTTTTGTTACCACCCGCACAACCAATTTTCTTTATAATAGTTGTTTAAACCTATTGCGTTTTGTTTTGTTAAATGGTTTTTATGTTGGCTTGGAACAATTAATTAGGATATTATCAGCAATAATGATAACTTCTACTGCATTGCTAGAGGTAATTATATCAAGGATGGATGATTCTATAGTTGTTAACTTTGAGGGAAACCGTATAAATAATCAACCAGTCATGTACGAGGATAAAATCAACCTCTATTTCCCCGGCGTAAGTGATGTTTTTGACACGATCCCATATAAGGAAATTTATTTTTTCTTCAAATCGAGAGCCAGTTTCTCTTCATCTTTATGAACATGGCGTTCCGAATTTAATAAGGACGAAACCAGTATACTGGATGAATTGGCGTTTCTACACTATACACTACTTTGCTTATACTGACTTATGTATATGCATAATAGTTCAGGTATTTATATCAAGATCGCAAACTTGATAAAATTAATTTTTGTTACCACCCGCACAACCAATTTTCTTTATAATAGTTGTTTAAACCTATTGCGTTTTGTTTTGTTAAATGGTTTTTATGTTGGCTTGGAACAATTAATTAGGATATTATCAGCAATAATGATAACTTCTACTGCATTGCTAGAGGTAATTATATCAAGGATGGATGATTCTATAGTTGTTAACTTTGAGGGAAACCGTATAAATAATCAACCAGTCATGTACGAGGATAAAATCAACCTCTATTTCCCCGGCGTAAGTGATGTTTTTGACGCGATCCCATATAAGGAAATTTATTTTTTCTTCAAATCGAGAGCCAGTTTCTCTTCATCTTTATGAACATGGCGTTCCGAATTTAATAAGGACGAAACCGGTCTACTGGATGAATTGCCTTTTCTACACTATACAATTCTTAGTTTATACTGACTTATGTATATGCATAATAGTTCAGGTATTTATATCAAGATCGCAAACTTGATAAAATTAATTTTTGTTACCACCCGCACAACCAATTTTCTTTATAATAGTTGTTTAAACCTATTGTGTTTTGTTTTGTTAAATGGTTTTTATGTTGGCTTGGAACAATTAATTAGGATATTATCAGCAATAATGATAACTTCTACTGCATTGCTAGAGGTAATTATATCAAGGATGGATGATTCTATAGTTGTTAACTTTGAGGGAAACCGTATAAATAATCAACCAGTCATGTACGAGGATAAAATCAATCTCTATTTCCCCGGCGTAAGTGTGTTTTTGACACGATCCTATATAAGGAAATTTATTTTTTCTTCAAATCGAGAGCCAGTTTCTCTTCATCTTTATGAATATGGCGTTCCAAATTTAATAAGGACGAAACCAGTATACTGGATGAATTGGCGTTTATACACTATACACTACTTAGCTTATACTGACTTATGTATATGCATAATAGTTCAGGTATTTATATCAAGATCGCAAACTTGATAAAATTAATTTTTGTTACCACCCGCACAACCAATTTTCTTTATAATAGTTGTTTAAACTAGGTTGGTTATTGTTTTTATTAGAAATGGTTTTATATTTGGCTTGGAACAATTAATTAGGATATTATCAGCAATAATGACAGCTTCTACTGCATTGCTAGAGGTAATTATATCAAGGATGGATGATTCTATAGTTGTTAACTTAGAGGGAAACCGTATAAATAATCAACCAGTCATGTACGAGGATAAAATCAATCTCTATTTCCCCGGCGTAAGTGTTGTTTTTGACACGATCCCATATAAGGAAATTTATTTTTTCTTCAAATCGAGAGCCAGTTTCTCTTCATCTTTATGAACATGGCGTTCCGAATTTAATAAGGACGAAACCAGTATATTGGATGAATTGCCTTTTATACACTATACACTACTTAGCTTATACTGACTTATGTATATGCATAATAGTTGTTTATATCAAGATCGCGAACTTGATAAAATTAATTTTTGTTACCACCCGCACAACCAATTTTCTTTATAATAGTTGTTTAAACTTATTGCGTTTTGTTTTGTTAAATGGTTTTTATGTTGGCTTGGAACAATTAATTAGGATATTATCTGCAATAATGATAACTTCTACTGCATTGCTAGAGGTAATTATATCAAGTATGGATGATTCTAGTTGTTAACTTTGAGGGAAACCGTATAAATAATCAACCAGTAATGTACGAGGATAAAATCAATCTCTATTTCCCCGGCGTAAGTGATGTTTTTGACACGATCCCATATAAGGAAATTTATTTTTTCTTCAAATCGAGAGCCAGTTTCTCTTCATCTTTATGAACATGGCGTTCCGAAATTGAGACAGAAACCAGTATATTGGATGAATTGCTTTTATATACACTACTTTTACTAACATACTAGTATATGCATAATAGTTCAGGTATTTATCGAGATCCTCAACTTGATAAGGTAATTTTATTACCACCCACACAATAATTTTCTTTGTAGTTGTTAACCTATTGTGTTTTGTTGTTTTGTTAAATGGTTTTATATTTGGCTTAGACAATTAATTGGATATTATCAACAATAACCAGTAACTTCTACTGCATTGCTAGAGGTAATTATATCAAGTGGATTCTATAGTTGTGCTTCAGAGGAAACCGTATAAATAATCGGCATGATCAATAACGCGAGGATAAAATCAGTCTCCTTCCCCACGTAAGTGTGTTTTGACACGATCCTATATAAAATTTATTTTTTCTCTTCGTCAAGAACCCAGTTCTCTTCATCTTTATGAATATAGCGTTCCAATTCTAATGTTTAACAATAGATCTAGCGTCCCTTAACGTCATCAATGCTGCTTATTTTGGTCAAACCTGATAATGATCCCTCTAATTTGGACAGCTTGCCGTCATCGTATGGTAGAATTACGGGTGGATACTGAGTTTGCTTAGGGTCGATTATACTCATGATTGGACATTATAAAATATACGAAAAGACGCTTGACTGAACTTGAATAAAATTTAAAATTTAAAGTATACGTGCCCCGTAAATTTTTAAGAGCTAATAATCGAGAATTTATGAAAACCTACTAACATGACTGAACAGCCTGGAATTTGAACACATTGAGGCTGAATCTGCCACAGTTAATTTAATTCGTCGACATGACAGTGGTACTGATATTTTGCGAAAATTCATGCCGTTGCAAAAGTTTACACAATAATGGGATTATTTTTATTTTGTCAACAATTTATAAAGCTAGAAAATATCTGCTATGAAATCTGATGATTTTGGCATAAATAATGTGCTGATGCTCAAATTTTGAAATGAATACAAAGGAAAACTTTCGTTGCGCTCGCAATTTGCACGGTAAGAATATTAGGATTTCAATTTGTTCTATAAACACAGCGCCGCTTTGTAGCTTAGCAGTGCCTTGTTGGAATATTAGATGGCCAAAAGTCCAGCGTTAAATTTGATGTGTGCAAATTTTGTTATGCTGCACGCATTAATTTTTAAAACGCCAAGGCTTCAAGTAAATTCCGTACAACGTTTACAAAGGTTTGAGGTGCCAAGACTGCTGAGAGTTAGTGCTGTTGGAGGCCAGAATTGCGTTCTCCGGCGAATACCGAGAACGTTAGTTTGTGTAGCAGTGTCTAGAAGTACTCCTAGACACTTCAGACCGGCTATTGTTGACTGGCTGGTGTTCCTTCTGTTGTGGCGTTGAAATCAGCGGCGAGAGACTGTGTGAATTCTAAGTATTGTCTCGTTGAGGATCTGCGGCAACACCGTGGTGATTGGCACATGTAGAGGTCCAATAAATAGATGTTGCTCAGTCTCACTAGTGACTCTGCTTGTGAAGCAAGTCCACAATTCTGCGTAGGTGAAATGTCAGTATGACAGGAGACAGCACGTACACGTGGTGACAGCAGAAATCAAACGTGACTACTGACTAGCATGGTAAATACACCGTGCTTACATACCGTGAAAACGAAAGCTCGATTACTATTGGTTAACGGCAAATTTCGCTTGTTTTAATTAAATTTCAATTTCATTTACGCAATATGTCAGCGAATAGTCCTTAAGCTATTAAAAATTCATAAATTGCAACGGCTTAATTGAATCTCTGGAGCGGTCGCTCATTGTAATGGGCGAATGAAAGTGCTATGCAACATTATATAAATCAGTTAGGAAAGTAATTTTGCTAACGATCTTGAATAGGGCCGCTATAATAATTTCACCTGCTACTTCCATAAATAGATATTGTACCTGAGCAGAGGTGGATCCCTAGAAATCCTTCTAAATTTTTTGATGTCTGTCCTGTTCTGTGTAGATTAAAATAATCACGATACGGCAAATACTCAAGTGTGCTGCGATGGATATCACCAATAATCTTTGTGGAAATAAAACTCACGGCTTTCTGAGTATGATTTATAAATTTAGCAATATCGACAGCCTGAAAGCGCAGCAACAAGAAATTGTTAGACTGACGGTAATCTGTGCTAATGAAATTGCGTGCTTTAATCAACAAGTGAAGAAAATGAGCGTTCACTGATACCGAGATGTTTAAGCGACTTCGATTGCAGGTGGCATGTATGTAAGAGTGTGTTGTTTAGGAAATTCATTGCATATATATAATCAAATTTATCACGTGCTTGGTTAATATTCAGGTCAGTGTAAAACGCCCCAGCTTCTAGTAAATGCCGTACGACATTACAAACTCGATTAAGGTGCTATGGATATAGAGTTATTGTTCTGATAGGGGCCCTTAACAGGGCCGGTCGTGTGTTCTCCGGAAAATGCCGAGAATAATCCTTCAGTGTGAAGATGTCCTAGAGCCTTGAGTTGACTCTGGCTGTGGTTTCTTCTGTTGTTGCGTTGTAATCTTGATGTGGTAACTTCGTTGAAGTTCTGCATTAATTGGCTCGTCTCGCTGGGTGTACACCATACACGATGTTGCCAATTGTTGGTGAAGAGAATCCAATAACCAGCGTATGTAATGACAGCCGACAGCACGCACACGTAAGGCAAAGCAGAAGGCAAATGCGACAACTGAACTGCGTGGTGAATTTGCCGTGCTTAAATAGCCATGCCATAGTAATATATGTCTACTTGCACATTATTGGTTAACGGCAAGTTGCGCTTTTTTCTCATTGGTCCAACATAAATAAAATTTAATTTAATTTACGCAATATGTCGGCAATTAATTTGTGTCGTTACATCAGTGTAAACGCCCCGGCTTCAAGTAAATTCCGTACGACGTTACAAACTCGGTTAAGGTGCTCTGAATATAGATTTGTTACTGATAGGGGCCCTTAAGAGGGCCTGGTCGTGCGTTCTCCTGAATTATTCAGAGTGTGAAGATGTCCTAGAGCCTTGGGTGGACTCTGGTTGTTGTTGCTCCCGTTGTCGAGTTGTAATCACGATGTGGATAACGTCGTTCAGGTTCTGCAATTAATTGGCTCGTCTCGCTGGTTGTACCGCAACAAGATGAGTCACGGATGTAGCCAATTTTTGGTGAAACTATCAAATCACCAGCGTAGGTATTGGCAGCCGACAGAACGCACACACGTAACGCAAAGCAGAATGTAAACGCGACAACTGACTTGCATGGTAAATTGCCGTGCTTAAATAGCATGCCATGTCTACTTACACACTATTAGTTAAACGTCAAGTTTCGCTTTTTTCTCATTGGTGCAACGTAAATAAAATTGAATTTAATTTACGCAATATGTCGGCCATCAATTTGTGTCGTTACATCAGTTTGCGTGATTTATTATTAGTTTGGAGCTTAATTTAATTATTGGACATCAATTAACCCATATAAAAATAAATCAATTTTTATTTTTGGACATTTGATGTTATCGCTGGTTTAGTAAAACAATTTTGTATATTTTTTAAAAAAATATTGTAAATTTTTTGAAAGTTCTTTTGTTCATATTGTCGAAGTTTTTGGCTTGTCTTATCGAAGGTAAAAAGAGAGTTTTATCTGAGTTGCTGGATTGCACAAGCGGAAATCTGCGTGGTTCCATATACGATATCTTTGCTAATAAATTATTGTAATCCACTCATCTATTGTTCTGATATTTTATCGGTGAAAAGAATCTCAAATTTGCTTCAGGTAATTGACGTGGATATTTCCTTTTAGGGTCAGCCCCTGTCTTATTCTGTAAATCGTGAATATCAACGTATCCTGGTAAGCTTAATTAATATAATATATAAATTGCAAGTAATTTAATTATATTATGGCTGGTTTATTAAATTTTGAGGATACAGAGTAGTTAGCATGTAGGCGCATTTTTGCGGGGTAGCCATCTAGTTCGTGATTCTGTACCCGTCCTACATATCCAGGAAGGCTATTATTACTACCCGTGCACATAAACAGTCTTTGATCTTTCTCGCGTGGTTGATGTGAGAAGGCAGAAATATGGTGTTATACATATATTGTACACAATGATGCAAATAGAAATATAATTCACATTTAGTCCAAATTGACCATGTGTTGGTCGGCAATAAAAACAGATTTTAACACAAAGGGGTGTCTTAAACACCATTCACAGTTAAACTAAATTGTCCGCCTTCTAGACGGCAAAAATTAAAATGATTTATGTTCATAAAGAAAAATGTTTTGCACACAAGCAGTTATTCTTACACAAATGTCTGAATTGAATGAGTATAGTCAAACGATTGAAAATACATGATGATATGAACATAGTAAAATGATTTATGTTTATAAAGGAAAATGTTTTGTGTAATCCGTATTAAGACTTCGATGACAAAAACTCACGAATATTAAGTCCACTGCTTGCTATGGCTTTAATTCATATCATTATATTAATCCATTATTCTCTGAAGTTCGGATAAGCATTATTAAATATAAACAGTAAATCCTTTGCGTGAATAACGAATCATCCAACTACGCGAAATAAATTCACTGTGACACAATAGTCCACCGCGTGTTTTCACCCGTATCGCGCGCGGTTCTGTCTATTTCATAAAAACCCTATTAATTACAAATAAAAGTGCAGTTCAAGAAATATCGATTAAAACTGCTCGAAACTAACAGAGATTGTTCCTAAAATCACAGTTAGGAGAAATATTGTGTAAGAACAGAGAATATTTGACCGTAAAGAGCACTGTGTTTGTAAAAATTGAACATGGTTGGGTTGTAACACGGATAGTTCAGAGGAACTTAAGTGTTACAAATTAGATGATCACAGGGCATTTATGGATTTTCCGGGCCTGGCATCCCAGAGGCTCTCTTATGGTAGTGACCAAAGGGCCTCTACATTTACTTCGTGTCAATCAATGCAATTGTGAACTTCATTTAAATTAAATAATAAAATATCAGAGATTTAATTTAATCCGTTTTAGAACAAAGAATAAAAATAAAAATGATAAAGTATTATTTGAAACAGTGATGAACGAGAGCGAAAATGGCGAAAAGGTCCGAAATAGTACCATTCAAAACCTCAATATTACATATTTTTTTATAGAAATTGCCAGTATTTCAAGAAGAAAGATTAAACTTATTTCACGATAAATTTAAATGGCTCATAAATTGTAACGGTCCAGAACAATTCGCCGAAATGTTGCCTAAATGAAATTCAAATTTCATTTACGCGGCACTAAATAAAACAAACGAAACTTGACGTTAACCAATGGCGTGCGAGCTTACGCTTGCATTTTCCATGCATCATCAAACACGTTTCACATTTCCTCCACAATTAGTCATACAGATTTAATATCTATTAATCGTACTTCTATCTACGGTCTTTAACTACTTTGTAACATCGCACGGCATTTGCTTGCAGCCGAGGCGTTTACAAATTGGCGACCGCGCCAGGATACTGAGAACAGTACTGTTTCTTGATTTGTTTTTATATCACAAATCGTTTGGCATAAATAAAATATTCTGTTTCTTTTTTATTACTATCCTGGGGAAATATGGTAAAATCGACGGTACCGCACTCAACCATCCTTTTCTTCATCCTGTTTGTGAATATTTCTTAGATAAGTAGCTTTTAGATATTTTTTATAAGGTAGTAAATTTTTTGAGGCTTTTTTTCTGTCCTACGTACAAACTGTACCAAATTTTGGATGCAGATTTATTTCTGAATTTGTGAAAATAGATTTAGTCATTAAATCGCTTAAACTTGTTTAGTTCGTGGAAGCGTTTTTTAATACTGATTTTGTGGCAGCAGATTTATTTCTGATTTTGTGAAAGCAGATTTAATCAGTTAAATCGCTCAAAACAGTTTACGTTCGTGAAAGCAGATTTTGATACTGATTTTGATGAAGCAGATTTGATTTTGTGAAAGCAGATTTAGTCAGTTAAATCGCTCAAAACAGTTTACGTTCGTGAAAGCAGATTTTGATACTGATTTTGATGAAGCAGATTTGATTGAGATATTTTGGGAGCAGATTTCCTTAGTTTTCTATAATCTGCTAAAGTCAAATTGTGGAAGTATATTTTGATTCTAATTTTGTGAAAGCAGATTTCGTCAGTTTTCTGCGTTCTTGAAAGCAGATTTTGTTGAGCGCTTAGTTAATAGTTGTAATTTTTACAAGACACGTATTTTTTGAAATTTTCTTTCTGTATATATATTTAAGTGTATTTATGCATTTTAATGTACTGTTAGTCATTTCTAATAATAAATACCCTGAATTCTAAGTTAGCTCAGTGTCCATCCGCCGGTCTCACATCTGATGACGCTGGGCTATCATCTTTGGAGAGATGTATTTCAGATATGATTACAAACCTTGAAACAATCGTCATCGACAGGACACATGCTTATAGAACCAAGGATCAATAAATTCTAAATCAGAACTAACAACAATCGAGACCACCTTGGCCATAAAGTCGATATACCCGATGGTTCGTGCTTTAATCACCAAAAATTAATTTTAGAATTGTCAAAATTGCCTGTATTGTTCGGAGAAATTACCAAAAGGATGCCAGTTTCCTTCCGTAGATGACCACAAGCAACAACACAGTTTCTGTCCTCACGTGCAAATTTTCAAACACCTACAGCTGCAGTTTATGTTGACTCTTTCCGTCCACGCAGAATATCCCACGAAGACAGCAGAACTGACAATGTCATTCGCAATGACCAGCCTTCTTGTTTTAATGACCCGGCCAAAGAAAACACAGGTGCATCAGATTTAGTTCTCAAGGGTGATTCCATGGCCGAGATGTCTCCTGGCGTTTCACTTGAAACAGCTATAGGGGAGTCCATACCTACTTATAGTTGCAGGCATCGCACTTTCAACATAGGTTTACGACGTGAATTTACTCCAAATTTCATTGTCGCAAATATCTCACACAATATAACAGGCCTTGATCTTCTGTTGAAACATCGGCTCATTGTTTATCTTACCAATCAAAAGATCATCGAATTCTCTGTCGGACTTCAACTGTTTTCGGACACTTGCCTCCGGGCGTTTGGAGTTACAGGTCATTCAGCCAACCCCAGTGCATCATTCGGCAGAAATATGAGCAGCTCTTCGAGAACACAAGTCGCTTTTCAACTCAGAGCTACGAGTCTCTAACACGATGCACCATATCGTCACAGCAGGACAACCTATTGTACTCAGGAAGCGACCGCTGGCCCCTGCTATGCTGAAAACTGCCCTAGAGTAATTTTCAAGAATATTGGAAGAGAGAATTATTAAACCATATAAAAGTTCATGGGCGTCATCACTGCACTTACTCTCCAAATCAAACGGATCTTACAGAGCATGTGAATATTATCACAAGTTAAATTTAGTGACAAAATCTGATGCATATCCTATTCCAAATATAAACATCTTCTACGATCACATCCCGGTAGCGACAGAAGATATTGAAAAGATTGCGTTCATCACTCCATTTGGTCTAATAGAATACATCTACATGTTTTTTGGTCTCAAGTGTGCTACTCAGATATTTCAAAGATTCACAGACAACATACTTCGTGACGACTCCGCTTACTGTATGTCATATCTCGATGACATAATGGTCTTCAATCCAGACTTAGAATCTCATGCCAAGCATTTACGAAATGTTCTCCCACACTTATCCCACAACGTACTCAAAATCAATGGTTACAAGACGCAGATTGCAACTACATCCGTGGATTTCCTAGTGCATCGTATTACTCAAGGTATTCAACAATTGTTGTCGAAGGCAAATTTAATCAAGAATATTAAGTCACCAAAGACTGTAAGTCAGCTGTAGAATTTTTTCGGAGTCCTTAATCACTATCGCAAGTTCCTTCCCGGCCTATCGAGACAACTTTATCCGTTGTGTAGGCACCTGCGGAATCCAAAAATTCTTAGTTAGAACTCCATCATTTCCTAGTCATATGAAGACGAGAAATGACTTTTTCTCGCCATCAACCTGTTTGCAAATATTACAATGCTAACGCATCCAGATATCCAACGGACATTTCTGCTCACTCATATGTTTCTGACTTTGCTATTTGGGCCACTTTGGAACAAGAGATCGACGGAGTATAGAAGCCTATCAGGGTTTACTCGCGTACTCTATAACCAGTATAACAAAATACTATACTTTCGGTCGCGAACTCCTCGCCATCCACGACGCAGTGCGCCACTTCATCAGGATCATTGGCAACAGGAGATTTGTTGCTTTTACAGATCATGCACCATTAGTTAGCGTACTTCGAAACGCGAATTCAACCGTCGCCAAGTACCATGCCAGAGTAGAAAGACAGCTGTCACGACTAAGTGCCTGGCAATTCGGCATCTTTCATGTCAAGTGGAAACAAAACTTCATTTCAGACGCACTTCCAAGCCAGATGTCTCGCCACAACCACCTTCGCCGATTGTTAAAACTCATTGACGGTGATCCAGCCTGGCCAGGTTTCAACTTAAGTCTGTCAATTTCATTGGCATTCTACCTTGCAATCTTCACGCTGCGACTCTCAAAAACTCACACTACTCTAATTCGCTTCAAGTGGTATGACAGGCCACTACAACTAACAATTTTGTAGCAACTGCTAGTGGTTATTTGGCATCATATTATCGTTGAAGCACCCAACAAGCATGCTCCATCCCAGCATTCACTGTACATCTTTTATTTTAGCTATGGGCAGAATAATAACCAGTTACTTAACTGGGTTCGAACTCTGCCATACATTGTCTATCAGGCCTCGCCGAGAGGAATTCTTTCAGAAAAGAAAGTGATGTAACAGCCCAGAACAATTCGTCGACATATTGCTTAAATGAAATTCAAATTCCATTTACGCGGTACCAAATAAAATGAGCAAAATTTGTCTTAAACCAATGGCGTGCGAGCTTACGCTTGCAAAAGTCTATAAGCACAAGGAATTTACCATGCATCATCACACACGTTTGATATTTCTTACTGTGCACTACGCGTGATTGCTGTCGCGCTACACACTTGACTGTTTAACTACGATGACTTCCGGACTTGTGTAAATTACGCTATGTCATCTAGTCACTTGGATCTTAGTCACGACGGTCTTCTTTTAGTTGCACAATTGGTCATACTGATCGATTATCTAATAATCGGATTTATAAGTGAGCCAGCCAGCACCATGTTGCCGCAGATCTACAACAGGACAATTCTGAGCCTTCACACAGCAACTTACCTCTCTGGTTTCGACTTCTCTACGAAGTATTACCATCCATTAAACCAGAGCCGGACGCAAGTGTCTAGGAGTACTTCTTAACACTGCAACACTACCTAACTTTCTCGGCATTTGGCGGAGAACGCAATTCCGGCCCTGATAAAAGCCACTCACATTAATTGTCTCTCATTATCTATTGCCTTTAACTACTTTGTAACGTCGCAGGGCATTTACTTGCAGTTTGTACATAATTAATCATTACCTTAAGTGATTTATTGTATATGGGCTTGATGTTAAATAAATTTGTTCAGATAAATGTTTTTTAAAGTACTAGTGTATTAGATTATTAAACTGATGGAGAAATTGTTATTTTCCAAATTAATATCAATAGAAATTCTACAGTGATCCACAGATTATGGCCTATAAATGAGCCAAATAAATATATCAACCCTATTATATTAATTATTTTGATATATATATATATATATATATATATATATATATATATATGGTTTTAATTACTGGAAAAATGTCAAAGTTTATTGAATTGTTGTTAAAAAAATGCCCAAAATTATTAATTAAATCGCTTTGATAATCCTCACTCCTCTAGCATATTGTGTAATATATTCCATCGAAAGGATTTTAATTTACTTCGAAAGATTTATGGTTGGTTAGTATTCTAATCTCACAAATGTGATGGTTTTATACCAAATGGGACATGGCACCCTATAGTTGTGTTGAGGAAGTTAAATCCTCCGCCTTATGTAAAATAACATTAACTGATAAATTTAAACCACCATGGCTGATTGTAACGAATTTTATTTAAAAAGAATTTTTTTCTTTTTATTTTCCAGAACCTTCTTTGTTATAATACTTGATTGTGAATTGTGCGCTATTTTCAATTTTTGAGTATCTCGCTCCTTGTCTGGTATTGTAAATTTGGTCTGCTGCATTTTAACATTTTTTCTAGTAAACGAATACTTCATCATCAAATATATCACTCCATCAATTGCCTTTGTTCTGATATAATGCAATTGAGAAGGTGAAGCCTTGGAACAGGTATATTTAATTTCTTCTGTTGTTCACGTATATTTCTTTCCAGATTATTTGTTTGAGGGATACCGTTTTCCAACTTTTGCATTCCGATTGCCTAACATTAAGTATCAATTTAATTGTTTTACCATATAGATATGGAGACAGATCTTAAATTTGCGGACACAAGTAGGTTAATGCAGAACATTGCGGACTTGAACTTAGGAGACACAAATAGTAATATAAGCCTATCAGACTCTACTGTGAATTTTAGGGCTTCAAGCGATCTGGCATCTATTGGGCTTTCAGAATCAAATAGGTTAGGGCCCTCAAAAGCTGATAATTTATACGTTTACAGTTATTCAACCATTGTTATTTGATAAGCATAGCGCATGAAGTTTTTTTGAATCGGCCATCAAGTTCACCGCGTTAGAAAAACAAATCAATCTCCATCAACCGCATTGGAACTGTCAAGTTTTACGTATGCGTTTTATTTAATTATCCAGTGGAGTATTATTCTGTTACCCAGTGCCAGATTAGCGTAAGAAGTAAATTGGACATATTTTGACATTTTGGAACCACCTACCAGGATAATATAAACGTTTGTGTTAAATTTCTTGGTTAAATACCATGCGCGATCTTATTGCTTATTTCAAGTCAAATCATCATTCTAACGTTTTTAATTGGACACGTTTAGCACCGCGATTTTGTCTTGTTTATGCGCGATAGAATAAGAAATGTAAAGAGGTTTTATTTTTTCCCCAGAGAGGAATGTGATGTAACGGCTCAAATTATTTCGCAAACATGTCAAAATTAAATTCCAAGTTTCATAAGCTGGACCAATGAGAACGCTCAAACTTCCGTTGACAACTACGTGCAACTTCGCATCTATATAAGCGAAATTTATTTAGCAAGCAACACATTCGGCTCTGCTGGCTATTTGTGAATTCTGTCGCCTCCTCTGTTGCATTGAGTACCTACGCCATATGCTTTACTTGCGGTATACCATGCCCTGACACTAATATGGCTAGTTTTCTGTCACAACATTCTTCTCGTTGCTGTACATCAAGTCATACGTAATCGGTCATCTAATCAACGGATATCTATGTGTGCCAGCCTCTTGGTTTGCCGCAGAACAGCAACAAGTTAAGTCAAGGCCTTTGAACAGCAACTAACACCTCCTGCTTGGTCAATTCAAATTATTAACTTCAATCTGCTCGAAGTGTTACCAGCCAACGAAAAGGACAGTAACAACTAATCTTAAGAAGGAATTTTGGCCATTCACACGCTGCTAGCATTCACAAGCTCTTATGGTATTTTCTGGTGAATTTTTCACTGACCTTTTTAAAAGCCACGAACAATAATTGCTCTCTCCGAATCCTTATCTTGTCTTTCTGTAACGTCACATGCCGCTCTAGCCGGAGCGTGCAATGACTCAGGTCAATTCGCCGAAATATTGCCAAAATCAAATTTCAAATTATAATACGCTAAACCAATTAAAACACACGAAATTGTCGTTGAATAATTGCACGCGACTGCGTATCTATATAAACACGTTGCAATTACCACACAACTCACCCTTTGCTCTGCTCACTTCGGGTGGTTTCTGTCGCATTTTTCACTTGACTTTCTACCCATGCCGACTTCTGGACTTGCGTTTATCACGCTGTGTCATCTTTTCGCATAGTCTTCAGTCCCGCCATTCGTTTTAATGCAACATAACTAGTGATATGTAATCGGACATCTATTAATCGTATTTCTACGTGTGCCAGCTACATCGGTGTTGCCGCAGTTCTTTAACAAGACAATTCGAAGGCTACGAAAAGCAACTTACACATCTGACTTTGACAATTATACTTATTCCAGTGCATCTACACATAGGAAAATCAGGCAACGAACCAAAAAACAGGAAAATGTGTGGAAGGAGTTTTAGACACTATCGCCACAGCAACTCTCATAAATTTTCACGTCAGTTGCCGCTGAATGCTTTTTGTGTCCTATTAAAAGCTCTATTAGCAAGTGCTCTAAGAGAATCCGATATTTCTTCTTCTAGTATCGTTGCACAGCACTTAATTTCAGCCGGGGCGTTTGCAGTGTAACGGCTGAGAACAATTCGTTAACATATTGCCTAAATGAAATTCAAATTTCATTTACGGGGTACCAATTAAAACAAGCTAAATTTACCGTTAAACAATGGCGTGCAAGCTTAAACTTGCAAAATAATATAATCATGGTGCATTTACGAAGCTTGTAATTAGCAAGTTTAGTATCTCCTGCTGTGCACCACGGGTAATTATTGACTCACGTCACATTTAACTCTTTGCCTACGCTAACTTCTAGACTAGCACCAGTTTGCTGTGTCACCAAGTCACTTGGATTTCAGTCACGCGAATTTTTTTGTTGCTGCACAACTTGTCATACGGATCAATTATCTATTAATATGAATTCTACATGTGCCAGCCACCACGGATTTGCCGCAGATTTTAATAAGACAGTTCTGAGCCTTCAAACAGAAACTAATCTATCTGGTTACGAATCCACAATGGGGGAACACCAGCCGGTCAACCAGAGCCGGCCTTGTGTGTCTAGGAGGACTTCTAGACACTGCAACAGTACCTAATTTTCTCGGCCTTTGCCGGAGAACGTAATACCTGCCTTAATAATGGCCAACCAACGGTAACTGTATCTCATTATCTACGGCCTTTAAATAATTTGTAACATTGCAAGGAATTTACCTGCAGCCAGAGCATTTACAACAGTTTCTTAAGTTTAACGACTCTGAACAATTCGACGACATATTACCTAAATGAAATTCAAATTTGTTTCACACGGCACCAATTAAAACATGCAAAATTTTCCATTACCAAATGGCGTGCGTACTTTCCTTTTCAAATCTATATAAGCACGGTGCATTTACCATGCTTTTCATTAGCACGTTTAATTTTTTCTGTGCACTACGTGTGTTTGCTTTATCGTGTCATATTTACTGTTTTTAGGATAGCACAGATCTAGCTTAGATTGATAAATCTACTTGTGCAACACAAAGAAACTAGGCCTCGCAGCCAGCATCAAGGCAAGGCGACTTTGACAATGCGGCTTCCTTGTAGTTATCATTTTATCCCTTAACTTACTACATGGGCTATGTTCCTGAATTAATTGTAGGCAAAAGCCTGTAAACGTGTAAGATCTTCGATCCGCAAGGACCATGTCTCACTAGCGTATAAAAACACTACGCGTGGAAATACTTTTTGCACACATCCTTTTTAGAAAACATATATAAGCTCATTTCATCATAAGTGGCAAAGATAGGAAGTGATTATTCTGACTTTTGTGGTACTCATATTCACCTCGTCAATTTTTCTGCCTCAGTTATCAACACAGCTTCAGAGATAAGTCAATCTGTCATTTACCCCAAAATCTGCGTTTTAAAATGACAAGGCCGAAATGAGGGACAAATAATCCTGTATTGGTATCCATAAATTCGACGGTGCAATCTAATATCTTTTATTGAAATAACGAGTGATAATTTATAGATGATTCATAAGACACTTGTATATGCATTTTTGCGGCAATTAGGTACACACACACACACACACACACACATATATATATATATATATATATATATATATATATATATATATATATATGCAATTAATGCATTGTTTCTTTACCTAGATACAAAGGATTGATAGGATCTGAAATTTAACCATTTATTACAGCAGTTAAATCTCAGCCCAGCACACATGCCTTTCGTGCTCACTGACGAGTTCTCCGTAGGAGACGGTATTATTCTCTATATTCACTGTGTTTCGTCAATAAATGTGGAACAAGTAAACGATACAATCCTCTATACGAACATGAATTCGAGCAAAAATTTATGAATTGCCTTTTTTACACTATAAAATTCTTAGTTTATACTGACAAAATATAAGTGTTTAATGGAACAGGTGTTTATATCAAGTTCGCAAACTTGATTATAGTAAATGTTATTACCGCCCGCGCAACCAATGTTCGTTTAGCAATACGACTGGAAAGCCATCTCACTATATATAAGATATAACAACTCCATATATGGGAGCAACACACTGGTTTTGGATATAGGCTAAATTTAAACAAAATTGATAATTACAACCAATTCGTAACAAAATATGTAGTGGGTATAGAGCGCAATACCGACTCCTACTGGTGAGTCGCATATAAGTAAGAATGGAATGTGTACATTGAGTTTATTCCTTCGTACATGCTGACTTTGGCATATCATTCTGATCCTATTTGAATTATTTTCTACTTGATACACAATAACTGATAAAAATTGTCATACATATCAGTTATACACATTTAAGAATATATCTCTTCTGTTAATGTTGTTGAATAATGTCATAACTACCATGAAATTTGATAAATGCTTGCGATTGAGTCCAAATTATGTAGATTTCTTGGACTAACATGTGTTCGTAATTTTGGTGAGATTTACATCATTTTGTAAACCATTGTGCTGGAATCCTTTATAGGCTGGGTGAATGTTAATTCGCGTTGTCGATGACCTTATATGAAATTAACTCCATTGTTGCTTGAATTGACATTTGTATAGGAGATTTACTATCCAACTGTCCAACATTTCCTCACAACCTATGTAATAGGTAAAAAGCGTAATACCGCTTGTTTTAGTGCTGCTAGATAGAGTGACCACCTGAATGTATCACTGAGTAGTAGTTTAAATGCCCTGAAGAAGAAGTGAAAGACTAGTTACTTCTTTTCCTGTACAATTTTTCAGCTTTATGTGGCTCTCACCTCTAGTAGTCTTGCATACATTGTACGTGACTGGAAATGTATTGCACACTTCTATGCAGTCACTAACATAATTGTTTGTTTTTGTTATTATTAATATATCTAGAAAATATAATGAACATTGGATGATTAGGCAGGAGTGGTAAGTACTTCAAACGAGCTTGTAAACACCAACTAGCTTGTATTTAACCAGTCGTCGATCAACATAACAAAACTACCATCAGTCAGTGCGTGCGACTGCCGGTAGATTTGTTATGTTGTTCGATGATTGGTTAAATAAAACAGGGTTCGTTATTACTTCAAGTTCGAAAACTTGATTTAAAGAATTGCTACCACCACCCGCGCAATCAATTATTGTTTAATTGTATTGTCTAGATATATGTGTGTGGTTTAAGCTACAAACAGTTTATGTTCGTGACTGCATAGGTATTGTGAAGCCGACATTTCTAGTCACGTACAATGTATGCAAGACTATTAGTGGTGAGAGCCGCATATTTAATTTTGCTTTCCATATATATGCAATGCGGTTTGATCCTCAGTCATTTTGCCATCGTACTCTGATGATGATCATGGAAGGTCGAAACGCGTCAGTGCGTGCGACTGGCGGTATAAATGTTAGTTAGATTTAACTATTCGAAGTTTTTACTATGACTGTATAGTGTGCACATTTATTCAAGTGGTTCTTGCATTTTAAAGTAACCTCGATTTGCATAGAGAGAAATTTTCGCAAATGAACTATTTTTAGTTTTCTTCTTCTAAATATTGGTTTACATATTAAAATTCTATTTGCGTTTTTAATACGCTGCTTATTAGATTAATTTGTGAAGATATATAATGATAAGCTAATAATATTTTATAATTATCAATCTTTGTTATCATCATAATTATCATGCACAGCTATTTAAAAACCAGTGGTAACTAATGTTTTACTACCGTACAACCATAAGAGAAAAAAACATTATAAACACTATAATTAACGAAAAAAATTTAGGCACACAAATTATTCCTGAGATTTATGAAAAAGATTACATAGTTATTGTGAGTATATTTATCTAGATAACAAGCCGAACTGAAGCAATCTAAACTTCTACGCAACATCATTATAACTAAGTCAGCATTAAGGCAAGGCAAAATTAGTAATACAGCTTACATGCGGTTTTCTTTTGATCACGTCAAAAAAACCAAACCTCGCAACTTACTCTGCCCTACTAAGAAAAAATTACTAAGACGATTCTCCTAGAAATCTGCAACAAGATCGCTACTGAACTTGACACGGTGGCATATCACAAAGAGTTTCTAACTAAGATATATGATGCACACACGTACCCCATCCTGGCAGACGAGTGGGTCTTATATTACCCAATTTTAATGTATTTGACTTTAACTGTTTCTGCTATGTCAAAATCTGGCCATCTTATTTCTGAGGCTAATCTGGGTGAAAGAATAGTTCTCTTGGGCAATCGAATTGAGGGCATCTGCAAAACGTGACTGGAGCCTTATTTGTTTTTATAACGAGGAGCACTTATTAGCCGATCCAAAGTTATGTCTACGGATGTCAGCATTGGTTATACGTTGTTAGTAACCTACATGTGCTATGCTTCTCAAACGACGATGGTCGATTGCCTGTAGATGTCTCAAATCATCATCTCTAAGAGGCCGAGTCTCACTGACGTATAATAAAACTGCGCGTATAAATGCTTTGCAAGCACGATCTTTAATGCAGAATCAAATACTCGCTTTTCAGCATAAATGTCGAAGGTTCGAGAAAGCTATTCAAGCTTTCGCGATTCTCATACTCACCTCGTCTGACATATTGCTTGAATTATTGATAGAGCTGACAAGGTATGTCAACCTGTCAACTATGTTCAGCTCTTCATTCTGCATTTGCAGAGCTAGAGTGAGTGGTGAGTGATCCTGTAAAATTAAATTTAGAGGGTGCGAATTTCATTCCGAAAGACGGAACAACATCACCTAATCTATTCAAGGTGGCCTGAGTAGAATCTTGATTGTCGATATCGTCTGCATAGTCAAGATAGTCCAATATTCCGCCGGGAGATCTTCAACATCAACTTACTGAACATGTAGAAGAGAGCTGTTGATAATAGCGATTATTAGACAATTAAACAAAATGGGGGAATGTGGAAGCCTTGGCGAATACCACTGCTGGTAATAAAGTTGTGCTTTAATTCGTTGTAGACTTTTTAGGAAGTGTTTGTGTCGAGAGCGCGTATAATATTTACAAATTTTGTTATCACACCCCTTTTCGGCAGAATATCGAATGTAACATTGCGATCTACAAAGTCAAATGCCCCCTTGAAGTCTAGAAAGGCGGCTATTTTAGGATGGCGATATACTTGTCGCTGTTTAAGAACTTGCCTTAAGGTACAAATATTATCTATACAACCTCATCCTGATCGGATTCCGGCTTGATCTTATCTAGTATGTGATTCACGCGAAGCGCAAATATATTCTAAGATAATCGAAGCAAATAACCTTGATACGACAGAAGTGAATCTTATATCGCGATGATTATCACACGAATTCCGATTGGCTTTTTTGAAGATAGGAATAATGGTCGACTTATTCCAAGCTAGTGGTACTGTCTCCGCATTCCATATAGTACGTAAAAGGTCAGTCAACACTTCAGAAATTATATAGTCACCATTCTTAAATAAACTCTGAAGAAAATCTTCGGGGCCTGAGGCTTTGCGACGTTTAAGAGATAGGATTGCGTCCTGTATTCTAATTCTGATGGTTCTTCGAGAATAGCATTTCACACTGTTGATATAGGCATGCATTCGGGAATCGGACAAGATTATATCTGAACTTCTTGCTTTATTCGGTGAAAAGCTTAGTTCGGAGTAAAAGTCGTCCCTGCTTTCGTCTGTGCTACAGTTGGTAGGAACTTATGCAGGTACAACCAAAAGGAAACGTTGATTAAAGTTTTTTGCATTGATTTTAGTAAATGTATTTAAACGTTCCGAACAAAGTCAGCTAATTACAGGGATCAATTCAGTTGAGCAAGTTTCAGCTCGTTTGACATGTACAATAACGATGCCCTATTTATCGGCTTGAGTAAACTTCGTGGAACCAGATGATCTAAGCCAATAAAGCGTAGATAAGGATGATGCACTCAATTCTATAATACACATAGGTTCCCGTGTTCTTGTTTCAGATACGAAACACACATCGATTTCTAATATATCCAAAGTTCGTGCAAGATCTTCTTGTTGTCCTAGTTGTTTTTATGTTCGCACATTAAATGCGCCTATGTTAAAACCTAACCTAGGTTTAATGAATGGTAGTCTACTTAAACTGTTTTGATATTTGGTAATCCGGTATTGGACTCAGTGATTTGAACAAAGCCCACCATATTCATAGTATTTAAAAGAGCGTTATTGTTAGAATGAGAAGAGGATAGAGAAGAAAAGGAGGAAGAATCGGAGATGACGTTGTCTGCAGTAGCCTGATTTCGCTTATGTATCCTGCACAACTCAGCAGTTAAGTCGGCTGTTCTTATACTGCGTGGCAGTCGATGCAGTATGTAATCATTATAATTTGTATCGTTCATGGTTATATGTGGACTGTAAAAGTACTTTTTCGCCCATTCAAAGTGAGGATGGTTTGTATTCAGAGTTTTCCTTCTCTTAGATTGTCTGCAAACCGCAGCTGATGAGCACTATCTACCAAGATGCCAGTGGCCGAAATTTCTTTCAGCAGCCGAAACCTGTTCTTTGCGTCTGGTACGCTTGCTCTCATTCCGTCATTACACATTTAACACTAAGTGTTTCTGCACAGTTAGACCAAACGCAAGGATTTTAATGAAACGGGATAATGGCTGTCCTATTAGAACCGACAAGGTTCATGCTACCATTCTCGAGTTGACTAGCTTCTGCCAGCCGGTCGTCAGACCAGAATTTGTATGGCAATTGACCAGACTCCAAATTCTAATTAAAATTCATCACTGGATCTTTATTTATTCATTGCGACTAGGGAAATCATTTTAGCTGGACTGATTAGTCGGGAATGGGCCTGCAGTATAGAAGATATACTATGAGGACGCATCGATTATAATATGATGGAGCAACTTGTAGTGATTCAACAGGCCGTGACTATTACACTGGCTCCATTCTCGAGCTAACTAGGTTGTGCCGGTCGTCAGACCGGAATTCGTATGACAACGGGCCCGACTCCAATTCCTGATAAAAAACAGTACCGGTTTTTAATTTATTCATTGGGACTAGGGCAGTCATTCTTGCCGGACTGGTTAGTCGAGAATAAGCCTGCAGTGTAGAAGATGAGGACGCGTTGGCTATAAGATTATGGAATAGCTTATGGTGATTCAACAGGCCTTGACCATAGCACTGGCACTTACTGATGTTTTGCCAGTAAGCGTTGCATATATGTGTACATGAGATTATACTTTGTGCTTATGATGACTTTGGCATATGTTTCTGGTCATATTTGAATTAATTTGGTATAGTTCTTTCTGTGTAATTTAACAATCATTGATTTCGCGGTTGGCGATAACAATTCCTTAAATCAAGTTTGCATGCTTGATATAAGCACCAATCCTACTCTATCTAATCTGTCGCACAATATATCAAAACTGCCGCCAGTCACATTTACTGACGCGTTTCAGCTTTCCATAATGATCATAGGATCTTTGATTCAAGTTTGGAACAGTTTTAATCCTGCGCGATAGTCGATGTAATTTTGGATCATTATGGTTGTGTTATTTATGAGTGACAGGGCTGGTAAAGATCACTTGGTTGTCCATTCCCAGTTGAGATCATTCTTATTCAATTTTTTACTTTGCGCTAGCAGCTGATACTTGCTCATCGTATCTGGCACGTTTGCTCTCATTCCTTTACTATCAATTTCATGTTATTTGCTACTTCGTGCTTATATAGAACTGAAGGCTTCACTATGACGTGATACAGTAAAACCCGTTAGCAAGCTGTTTTGCTGATGTTGCGCTGACTTAAAGTCGCCTTGGCTATAATGGTGTTGTGTAGAGGTTCCGTTTTTCTCACATCTGTGAGTTATCTAGAAAAGTATACTCATAATTACCAGGTACTTTCTCCCTCGTAAATCTCACTAAATATTTGGAAACACCAATTTTTGCGACTGTGTCAAAAACTATATTACTCAGTTTTTACATTTACAACCAAGAATATCCTATGGGTGTTAACAAAGAAAACAATATAAATTCAGAACCTATTTCTTGATAATTCTGGGAACTAGATTGCAGCTTTGAACTCTTGCGTCAGTATGTGTATTCAACAAGAGCCTTTAGCGTCCATGGGGGCTGTTTTTTATATAGTTTCCAATTCCAACAACAGAAAATATATGTAATTACAAACGCACTTATTTGATAACGAGTGATTCACCAATTGATTTTCAGAGAATCCGAACGCATTCATTTTAACTATGCAAATTTGGTTGGGGTTATTGATCTGGCCGACTTTTCCACTAAAACAGAATTCTGTGTATGATGAGACTAAACATTTATTTATGAAGTATGGCGTAAATAGTTACAAATTAATTCATGTTGGATCAGAGCAATTTAGTAAGGTCGGCGAGGACAAAAGATTTCGCGTTGTCTTATACATTTACAGTCTAACGGTTGGTGGGAAATAACTGGTTGTACTGCTAACTGTGGGAGAAATCCTTCGGTACTATAATGATCCAGTATCTTTAGGTCACATCACGCCTGAAATTCTGCTTTGCTGCGCAGCTCAAAGTTGGTTTTACATTAGTAATTTAAATGACTAATGTTTTATACGACAGGATATTTTTCATTTCCCGACACATTGTTGTTTTGACTAATGTTGTGGATAGTAAACACAATAACCTTATTCGATACTCGTCAGTCTTCTTTCACCATACTCCTTGAATAACTAAGATAAGTACGTGATCCAGAAGGTTGTTTTATTGTACTATGTCATGGTTAATTAAGAATAGGAATATTGTTTCTTAAGTAAAAAAATGAATAGAGAAGTATTTTTAAATTTCTCTACTATTTTGTGGCAAAATGTTCCAGGTATAATTCTGTAAAATTTGATTGCAATCTATTCTTTCTAACTGTGTTCAAATGCGGACAGCTGGGATTTTTCAAATCGCATTGATATAAAATATAAATTGTGTCATGTTATATTGGCAAATAAAAAGACTATTTAGCGCTTGAGTTTATCTAACCTTGTTCACTATCATGTGCTCGATGATTCTCTTATGGCTAACAAATCGATTTTGCGATTCTTAATTAAATTGTAAGTATTTATACTATGAAAAATATGTTCAATCTATGTGGTATGAAGTATCCAAAGTGCGTGTTTTTATTCTGTTCTCGCGTTTTATACTCATTTTGTAGAATCTGGTGTATTTATGATGAATTTCTAGCGTTTCAAAGTCCGTTGGATTAATTTTGATTCGTAAATAATATTTCCATAATAGTTTTTTTTATTATGTCCATTCTAGTAAATGTTTTTGATAGTAGTTTTGCCATGCTTTGCAATGGGATGTGAGAAATGAATCCGTTTTTAGTTTTAATTTTACTTTTATATATTACGATCACGCGTGATGCTGTGAGACGTTATATCACCCAGGTAAGCTTTAGCACAAAAACAGGTGCGCATTTAAGACGGCCTTTCGAGTCTTGACTAGCTTGACCATAAATTGAGGAATTACCGGATTCGATGCGGCTGTCTGGTGTCCTGACCGCCTTGCTGTGTGTCCGTTTATCAATTCCGTGACGATAGCGATTAGTGTAAAACATGTCATGTGATCTTCACCGGGCGAATTGACAACAAGTTGATAACAGACAATGCAAAATGTGGCAATTTCTATATTGATAGCCACAATGATTCTCCGTGACAATATGTACGGCAGCACCAAAAAGCTGGCACACTGAAAGATCCGATTAATAAATTAAGCGATCAGGATTGCAGATTGTATTCGATCAGCGGAAGAGTCTGAAAAATGACGGCGAACAACGAAAGTTCAAAGTAGCATATCTGCCATGTGACTGGTCAGATTACGTGTTTTGCCATTGGGCCTTTGCCATCCAATAAAAATTGATCAATGCGTTTGATCTGAACTATCGGATATCGTGTCTGGTTTTGACCACTTCGTAAATTATAATTCTTCCTTTCTTACACACCTTTGCACAAACTCGCAAATTATTATTATCCAAAAACTAAGATTACGGGAGCCGCTTTAAAAACCTTTTCAGCACATACACATTCAGACAGAAAGTGTTCATTTAGATAATCAAACTCATTTTTTTATTTAGAGAATTAGATGCAGGTTAGCCTATTTATCAATAATAAATTAACGAAAAATAACTGAAAGTATTTTATACTTAATAGTTTGTTAAAATTTATCTTTTTCCATTAAACCATTTATTGCTACATATAAACTTTTGTTAGTTAAACATTATTAAATTCGATTGTATTATTGGACAGGCCTAATTTTTACTTTTCCGTTGATGCTTGTTAGATCCAATTTTGAATTTCTGCATTTAAAGTGCTTCCTGTTGGATCTTAAGTTAACTAACTGTATCTTTCTTTTGTTTTACTTCCTTTCTAGTGTTGTTGGTAGCTGGTTACACAACATGCCAAACACGTCACTAAAAGGTCCGTCAGGCATAGTCTTAGAAGCTCCGTTTACTAACATACTGGATGCTTCTTACTATCAACTAATCTATACGGTATGTGAAATAAAAGTTGCTCTGCTCCGATATAAAATGATGTACGTCTTCAAACATACATACATACAAACATACATACATAAACACATGTATGAATTATACGCATTCATACATACATAATTACATACCTACTGACTATAATCAAGGTTACGAACTAGGTGTAAACATCTGACTCATTAAGTACATACATTTGGCAGTGTAAACTAAGAATTATGTAGTGTAGGAAAAGCAATTCATCCAGTAGACCGGTTTCGTCCTTATTGGGAACTCATCACGTACTGGCTAGAATTTTCCGCGGACAGGACGAAACCGGTCTACTGGGTGAATTACCTTTTCTAATATATACAATTCTTAGTTTATACTGACAAATGTATGTACTTAAAGCGTCAGTTGTTTAGATCAAGTTCGCAACCTTGATTGTAGTATATGTTATCACTGCTGCTTTCAGCTCTGCCGATGGATTTGATGATGCATCGTGCTAATGTATGAAAACTCTAAGAAGAACTAAGGGGTTGTTGACTATGCACGTAAACCTTAGTAGTATCGGAGACGAATTCTCGCAATCGCGCACAAATTGGACGCTCAGTGGGGCCCAACTGAATGCCATGGTATTTGTGCCTTGTAGGCAATTTCTCATTTTAACCCACCTCTCCGGACATTCACATCACTATCTAACTCATTAACAGTGTGAACATGAAAATTTGGTTTTTATACTTCTACTAATGTACTTCTAATGAAGTTTAATCGTGACTTTTCTACAGCCATTCAGGTTACTCGGATTCTTCGACAAATTTCTTTCGGATGCATTGGAACGCAGTGGCTTTGTATTCGACAATATAAAGAAGTTAGTTAAAAACTGCTATAAGATTACGTTAATTATTAGTCTTTTTGTGGATGATATTTCAATTTATGTATTATTTTTGTTAAGTTTGTTTTACTTCTATTTATATGGAAACATGCAAATATATTTTAAAGAATCTTACACTTATAAAACACACCACAATGAATCATAAGCTAATGTACTTGCATGTGGAGCGATACATATACTCTAATACATAAATCGATAGCTTATTGTCCTTATAGTTTTATATATATTAAACGTACGAAATATCAATTGATCAACAGAATCCAACATCATTTACCACAGAAATTGGTTTTAAATGCTAGACGCCACCAGGTAAATCAACTAATTTTCAGCAAATATTTGAAACGGGGAATGCAGCTAATGTTATCAGTTTTTTTATTTCTGCATATAATAGTCCGAAAACTAATTACAAATATACGAAGCTCTTTATAGTGAACAGCAGGCATTCAGTCTAAACATTCACAAATTCAAATTACATGGTATTTTACTCGACTGGCCACGGATAAGACAAATCAAAATTAAATTTATTGCGTCCAGGCTTGCCAGAACCCCTGTTAGACCAGTGCCAACAGTCGGATTGCCAATAAACTGCATTTTTAAAGAAACCTCGCAAACTGCACCACAATCATCATTAACGGCGAGAGAAATTGCACAGCATTATGAACGATCAACACGGCAATCTTAAAGTCCTGCTTTGTTTCTAGGGGGACAAAATAAAGCTCATGAACAATGCGATAGGAAAGAAAACATGCAGTGATAATATTAGTATGCTTAATAGCCAACAAAGCGAACATCTTTTCAAAACTCAATACACTGATAGAATAATAACCAAATCTCAAACACCACTTTGTAAAACAATGAGAATGACCCCTACATGCACACACATACAAATCAATGCGCAATAAGCCACCGACCAGAAAAAATATAAATGTGTAAATCAGAATAATTCCGAGCCACTTAATCAAATGAAAACTCAGAATATGTATAACTGGAAGATTAAAACTTGAAGATGTGTATTTTCGGAATAAACCGGTCACTATACAAAATATACATACCCTGTTTTGTTGAATTTGTTTTCTTTAAAACAATATTATGTTTGATATTCGAAGGCAACGGACATTATATATATATATATATATATATATATATATATATATATATATATATATATATTCATAGTACACGTTCCATGCAAATAGAAAAAGACATTTTATCAGTTAAAAGAAATGTTTCTTTCTAATATTCTTCTCTTGTATCTACAAGTAAGCATCTCTTTATATATAAATTGAAGTGCCAAAAAATAGAAAAATTAAACGAACATTTACTTTTAATTAAGATTGCGATCTTGATATAAACACTTACCCATTAAGTATAAACTAAGCATTTTATAGTGTAGAAAGGGAAATTCATCCAGTAGACCGGTTTTGTCCTTATTGGGAACTCATCACGTACTGGCCAGAATTTGTCGATTGCATTTTGTTTATTCATAAAGCTTCATATGCGGTTAATTCATTTCCGTTATTTCAAGTATTACATATCTTAAATGCTACGTCTGGAGGACATGCGCAATTACATACGCGTATTCACCATTTTATTTAAAACGGGAGTTTAAGTTGCAATTTTCTCTCATTCGCGTATTTAACTGTCTGCATTAGAAATATTGCGGGGCAAAACAGAAAATGATACAGCGCGAATTTTGAAACAGATATTGCAGAATGTTAGTACTCTAGGGCGGATCTGCAATTTAAAAAATTAGTGGATCTGAACAGTAGAGAATATCGGCAACGGTCGAATTATGGCGTAATATCGCAGTTGTCTTATGCAAAATGCAAAAAAAATTTTAATTCCTATAGCAAATATTTTATGAAGAACTAGCAATTTCTTCGTTTAAATTACCTTAAGTTGTGTATAGTAGAAACTGTAAATTTTATTGGAAAATCCAATAAATGTAAATAGTAAAAATATTATATGAAATCAAATGAAATAAAATCTTGTTAGAGAGGGGTTATGCGAAAATGAAGGAAATATCACCCAAGAAAATAACGCACAAACCTAATAGCATATATTAGTTACGTTAATTGCTTTATTATATTCATTTTCTTTTGAATCTTGACTAACCAACCTGTCAATTCTTGAAAAGCAACCACGAACTGTTGATAATTTATATTGAAATGGCACAAAACTGCTGTAATGTAAATACTGTGCAGACTACGTTTGTTTATGGTAAATTGTTCTGTTTAATTTACCATTAGTTTCTTTCTTTAATAGTACATCTAGGAAAGGCAGGCAGTCATCTTTCTCGTGCTCTGACGTGAAGCCGATATTCTTATGTGCTTTGTAGAAACTTTGAAGCAATGTTCGTGATTGCGACCTGTTCTTAAGTACAAGAAATATGTCATCCACGTACCGTATATATTGAGCACATTTACTTATGTCACTCTTTAATGATGTATTCTCTAGGTGCCCTAGAAAAATCTGAGCCAACACTGGAGATAAGGGGCTTCCCATTGCCACACCATCAGTCTGTTTGTAGATGCTTCCATTAAAACGAAACCGTACGTCTTTCGTGCATAATAAGATAAGCTTGCGTAGAGTGTGACCTGGCACCGGCGATGGTTATATGTCGTGTCTTACCGCTTTGACTATAATGTCAATGGTTTCATCAATTGGAACATTTGTAAACACAGACGTAACATCAAAAGATACCATAATCTTGTTTTTAAAATTTATATATTGAATTTTGTTTACAAACTCAAACGAATCGGCAACCAAATTATTACCCAGTAGTTTACGTAATGGTTCAAATTAACGAACTAGCCATTTAGCTAGTGCATGAAACGGAAAATTTACCATTGATAAAATTGGCCTCATAGGACAACCTCTTTTGTGTGTTTTTGGTAATCCATACATTGTTGGTGTAGATGATCCAACTGTCTTGAACTTCTGTGCAGTGACCTCATCAATAAAATCGGCATCTGTCAAAATCTTAATTTCATTTATTACTTTGCACTACACTTTGTCTATTTCATCTGATTTATCGTCTAGACGTGTGAAATTTGTATTGTCCTTTAACACGTTTTCCATCTTTTGTATGTAGTCAGATTTGTCCATCATAACTACTCTCTTTCCTTCATCAGCGCGTAGTATTTTGATGTCTGCATTTCTACTGATACCTCTAAGCGCATTTAGATGTTGTTTTGTCAATGCATGTTGTTCTGCGCATTTAGACGATTTCAAATGTGAAGCCTGGTCAACTAATGTAGCCTTGAACCAATTTTTATAATCAATACTGGTAGGTTCCAAGTCAACTGTTTGTTCAAATAGCAATTCAAATGCTGCCTCAAAACCAATATCGCATTTATTAGAAGGATGTATTCCATCGATAGTGCCTTCATTTTTAGCTAACCTATTGGCACTTTTGATAAGTTAAGCACACGCTTATCAAGATCGGTCGGTATTAAATCACAAAACTCCAGGTTTTATATCTTTTTCCAATTTATTCAAAATTCTTGCTTTATCTTTCCTCATAACTGCCGGCAAAAACATCAGAAATTTCATTCTTGCAAAAAGACTTAGTTCATCTAATACACAAGATACACACCCAATTCTTGCCTGCAGCACTGCTTCATCTTCCTTCAACTGCTCCATTTTTGAATACGCCAACCTTCTAAGATTTCTTCGATTGACTCTTAGTTTGGACTATCGTAAACTGCGGACCAAATCACCTGGGAACCGTAATTGTTTAATACACTGATAATAATGTTCTTTCCACAATTGCGTTCTTTGCGCTCTACACTTTAACGTCACTAGTTCATCTAGTTTTCTAAAAGATTCTTTTGAAATGCGAGCTTTAATAAAATTCATTGTACCCTTCCTGTGTGCAAAAACAAAAAGAAATTTTATCAGATATAAGAAACATTTCTTTCGCATGGTCTTCTCAAATATCTACTAATGAACATATCTTTATATATATATATTGGAAAGCAAAACAAGATAGAAATATGTGAACAAAGAGAGTGTGAAAAATAGAAACCAATCAAATTGCGTGCGTCACATCCAGTTCAAGCTCAATGCTTGTACGTGCTTCTTCTCCTTACATAAATCTGGCTGCAATTTGTTTATCCATAAGGCTTCGTATGTGGCTAGCTCCCTTTTGTTTTTTGCATTTAGTAATTACTTTGAATGCTACGTCTGGAGAACATACGTGCGATGTTTCGATGATGTGTTGTGCAATAGCAGACGTGTATTCACCATTTGATTTAAAACAGGCGTTCAAGTTGCAATGTTCTCTCATTCGAGTAATTAACCGTCTGGTCGATCGGCCTACGTAAGTTGATCGACAACTTGCGCATGTATATTGGTAAATAAAATTTGATATCGACATTAACGGCTGTTTCTCTTTGATTGCTGGTAAAGGCAAGTGTGTTAACCTAAATAACACTCGTAGTTTGGCTGCATTAAATGTGCGTGTTAATGCTGCTTTAACTTTCTTTTGTGCCATTCGGGAAACTGCATCCCCCTTAAATGGGATGTTTAGGTAGACTGTTTTCTTTTCTGACCCGCAATGAATATAATGAAGCAATTAACGATTTAATTTCTAATGGCAATCCCAGACAATTAATTGAATCAATTATTACAAGGGGAATTAAACAGAAACAGACGTATTACAGACCAGAAAAGAAAACAGTCTACCCAAACATCAAATGGTGAATACACGTCTGCTATTGCGCAACACACGTATGTTCTCCAGGCGTAGCATTCAAAGTAATTACTAAATGCAAAAACAAAAGGGAGCTAGCCACATACGAAGCCTTATAGATAAAAAAATTGCAGCCGGATTAATGCAAACAGAAGAAGCATATACAGGCATTGAGCTTGAACTGGAGGTGACGCATGCAATTGACTGTTTCCGTTTTTCGTACTCTCTCTATGTCCTCATATTTCTATCTTGCTTTGCTTTCCAATTTATATATAAAGATATGCTCTTTAGTAGATATTTGAGGAGATTATACGAATGAAAAGTTTCTTGTATCTGATAAAATTTCTTTTTGTTTTTGCACACAGGAAGGGTACATATTTTATTTGTTTCAGTATCTCTTAGTAGGTGAATGCAATGCGTAATTAAATATTTTTCTAACGTGAGCCATAGTCGTTTTGCCTCACTCAGGTATATTTTTAAACATTCCAGTATTAATGATTGAACTAAACTTACATTGGTAAAAGTACGACATCCAAACGAACAATTCTATCACTAATTGTTAGATAAAATTTTTCCATCTTATCAATGAAATTATATATATTCATGCACATATGAGATAAAGATGAATATTTTTATAATGTGATGTCAAAGAAACTTGATTTTAAAAAGTTGTACGGTGCTGAGTATTCACTACAAATTTAAATGTGCACTGTGGGGTATGAAACCTTACCAGACCATGCACCATACGCGGGTTTCTGATCCGCGTTATAAGGAAGTTATCAAAACTTCAGTCCAGCTAATGGACACTAATCATAGTACTGATTAAAATTTTTACTTTGCAGTTTATCATAAATAATTTCATTATAATCTGACTTGTTCATATAGGTTACGACCGAAACGTTATGTGTTTAAGCAGATATCGTCATGGAATTTTAGATTACTTTATCAGTTTGTTATCTAAAATTCATCTGTGTCGTTTCGTATATATATATATATATATATATATATATATATATATATATATATATATATATATATATATATATATATATATATTGTGCTTTCAAATATGAATATTTCGTCATTCTCCACAACTTCTTCGTTGTCATCATCATAATCATAAAAAGTAGCAATAAAACAGCATTTAATAACTGTCTCACTGCCGCATAAGCAGCTACCTCTATATAAAATAATAATCTTCCAATATTTGTTTCCCCCCTAGGATGATTGTTTTTAGTTTTGTGCTTCAATTAGTTTGTGGTTTTAACGTCTTTGTTTTTAGTTCGCATTATCTCTTTTCTAATTTAAGGCACACATCTTGTTTTGTTTTTCTTTTTGTGTATTTAACCGCATTTTTCTTGTGCGAGACAATTGATAGCACTCTTAGGTCGGTAAAATCTTGAATGTTGTTTATTTTTAGGTGCTCTGATTATTGGCCACGATTGATGGGTTCTCACTTGCCCCTTCTTTTAAGCCTTCCATCAGCTGATTGTCTGAAAATGACGTTGGAACAAGATTTTCCATTGTTCTTTTTCCGAATTTTCGAGACTTCATTTCCAGTCCCATCTTCAGGGTTGACAAAATACACAGAGGAATAAAACAAAACTTGTGGCAAATGTGGTATCCTCATTCATTTTAGTTTTGTACTTAAATTAGTTTGTGGTTTTAACTTCTTTGTTTTTAGTTAGCATTATCTCTTTTCTAATTTAAGGCACACATCTTGTTTTGTATTTCTTTGTTGATTTTATGTTGGAGTTCATTGTTGTTCGCTGTTCTTGTTGTTGTTTGAATATCGTTTCTAGTCTCATATGACTACTACTAAACACAGAAAATGGCACGTGGCAGTATTTTGCCACTAATTATAATAAATTTTTTTCATGTATTTGTATTTATACGAGCATATAAGACGATTGTAGTTTCAATTATAACGGTATTTTGGATGTATGTTGCTACTACAGATGAAGTAGATTACTTGTTTTTCTACCGTTTTGATAAAAAGTTGAGGCTGTTTGAAACAGGTTCTGTTGAGTTTGTCTGTTGAAAATTATACGTGCTTATTTCTAGGTGTCTTCTTACGTATGTAGGAAAGTATGAATTTATGCATGCATCTACATGTGAATTTCACTCCATGGTAATAGCTCTTGTTCTTCACATTCAATAACATTAAATGCAATTTATTGAGCACATGACTATGTATGCTTGCTTTCAGATTGACATACATTGTTACAACCATTTTTGTGGTGTTTCAGATAATGTTTTATGTGTCATATAAATTACAATTCTGTGATATTCATGGATATCTTTTTTGCGATGCTTTTACCAATTTTTGATAACTTCAGTTAGATGGGCTGGATGGACCTCTGCGACAAATACGAGTTAACTCACTGGTTTTGCACATCAGAACCAAATTTAAGGTGACTGCATACGGCGGCTATTGTCCTAGTGTATGTTTATGGTTATTTATCAACAATGTCTTTCTTCAAAAAAGTATACTTGGCGAGGTTCGAATTTCTCCTATTCTTAAAAATTAACTAGCTGGTATACACAGATTGTATGACCGAGGATGATGCAGCCTATAAATGGCTTTTATTACGAGCTACAAATAGCTTTTGTGTAAATGGTTTTGTGTGCCCGATAACACGTTAGTTTCAGTATGACCTGTAGATTACGCCAAAATTATTATTTAATTTACCCATGCGTTTCCTGGTGACATATCAGTAAGTGCCGATACTTCGCACCGAAGCCAATATATTTGGTCAAGAAATGTGAAACATTTGGACTTGATTTACCTGATTTATTTATACATTTGTTCGAACGGTTTACTAGCAATCGCCCTGCTGCTGTGTATGATATATTTTCGTTTCTAAAGCTGGTCGGTAGTACTTCTGCTTTATTGGCCTTTTAATGCAATATAATTACGATGATCTAGTATAATTATAGGTCTTTCCTTGATTCATTTTTAATAACGCTTTATCAAACGAGAGAATTCTTATCTATATTGTTTGTCTGCCACTTCGCGCATTTAAGACTGACAATCTAGCTGTGCATAGCAGAGTTGTGCATTTCTATCCTTTTTAAGACGGGAATGATGGTCGATTCACTTTAAGTAAGCTGCACGGTCTCCTTATTCCACATTATACGAAAATGTTTGTCAACGCCCCAGAAATTATGTCGCCATCATGCTTAAATAAGGCCAGAAATAATTTATCATTAAAAAGATAGGATTTCATTCCATATTTCTGATTGATGGCTGTTCAGGATTAACACCACACTCTATTGATACAGGCGCACTTTCGAAGATCGGCACTGTCACTGTTGCCTAAAAAAATTATTCTTGAAAGGTCCAGCCTACCCATAAAGATGACACGTTATCGGTTATTTAATGGTTTTTACTATCATTTAAAGTTTCGTTACCTTCATATTTTCGCGGAACTGTTGCGAGAATAATTTGAAACAAACATTGGCTACTACTTGATGCGAACGATTCTTCCATCTCTTCAGTCTTTCTGGTCCAAAACTATTCAGGCGTGTTAAACATATTCGGCTGTTTACAAACTTCAACTCGTGAGCTAAGCATAATGCCGCGGCTCCATTGTACGGTTTGCGAATATTCCGTGAACTTAGAGTTTCGAACTCAATGGTGCACCCAGTTCTGTTATGCTCGTAGGATCCTGCATTCTGGTTTCCTATACGCAACGTCTTTCGGTTTCCAATCTATCCAACGTACGTGCGAGAATTTCGTGTTTTCTCTAATTTTTTTCAACGTTCAAACATTAAGTGCGCCGTCGTTAAAAACACAACTAGGTTTAATGAACGATAGTTTACTTGAACTATTTTTATATTTGGCAATCTGCTAATGATCTCAATGTTTTGATCAGCATCAGTACGTAAATAATTAACATTAAAGATGAAACCATTATACTGGATGATTTTTTTCCTCATTGCACAATTCTTAGTTTATACTGACAACTTTATGTATATTAATTACCTTTTCCTTGTGGCACGACACAAAGTGTTTTCATTCTCTGTCCACCTGATTATTCCAGATATTTGTATGTATATAATTGGACTGGTGTTTAGCCCTATATTTAGCCGCTTAATCATAACTAGATTTGTAAAATAAAAGAGCTATTATGATTTTCGTCAGTGCTCAGCCTGGGACGTGCGTGTAACTGGCAATAACACGCTTGAACTTCGTCCTGATAAAGTAAATTGGAGATTAGCTCAAACGCCGATCAAACTGCGGAACACCTGCAACAGTCTGCAGCCTACAAGGCAGTCAATAACAAGTTGTACATTGGCGGTCGCGGAGAATTTATATATATATATATATATATATATATATATATATATACAAAATGCCTGTTTTTGCTGTAAGACAATAAAAGGATTTTTTTGTTTTTTTAGTTTTGACAAATGTGAAGTTCCATTGTTGATATTGCACGCAAAAGATGATTTCATCCTGCCGTTTCATATGGGCGAGCAAGTAAGTAATTTAGTTACAATTTAACTCAAATAAATGATATTAGGAGACATTTTAAAACAAGTTTCTTTATTTTATTAATTAAAATAATGTTTTTTATAGATTAGCACTTTTTTCCTATAAAATATTTCTCGACAAAATGTATGGCCGGTTGATTCGCAACGAGTTTCGAGACTTCAGACACGTTCTTTGTGTGGTTGATCGGCAGGTGCATATGCTTTTCCCTAATACTACTCTCAATCGGGATTACACTTCACTCGTTTTGAGTCTATTTCTTGTGTCGTATAATAGTTCATACACAGACACACACCAAATATTCTTCTCGATATTTTTTGATTCATTTTTCGACCAAAATACTAGTTGGACGTTGTTATATTGAGTTTCGCAGTGAGATCATCACATTTAGAGTATCTACAGTTTTATTTCGTGGGTAGTAGATTTGCACTATCAGTTCCGCAAAGATTCGATTGATCTCGATTACCAAGTACGCGGTGAGTTAGTCTTCGTTGTGGCTGGGTGCTGATTCATCTCCTAAATCCGATGGCTTCAACAGCATGCGTACTAACCACTGGAAATGAGCTATGATCTAATCTTCGAACCTCATTTCCAGTAGATAGTACGAATGAGGAGGGAGCTTTCGAGGTGAGGGTACGAATCAGCACCCAGCCACAACAAAGATAATCTCAATGCGTACTTGGAAATGGTCAGCATTCGGATCTTTGTCGAACTGATAGGGCAGATCTACTACTCACGAAAGAAAACCGTGGTTGTTGTTTTCAACACATGCGCTCCTTATTCCAACAATAAACCAATTTGCAAGTATGTATTAGGTTTTGCGAACCTAGTAACAAATTAGATCAGTTGTGACCAGAAGGATAAACCAAAGGCAGCATGAACGGAAAGTATAATATCATGCACATTCGTTTAGTGCTTACTGGCGACTCATCAGTAGGAGCCGGTAATACGCCCTTTAACCACTATATATTTGGTAGAAGAATGTGGAATAATAATAATAACTGTAATAAACCAATTTATACACCACCAAATAACACAGTGTCTGAATGAGAATGCGTTTATAAATTATTTGCGCACATATTTATGTATATCAATTGAAACTATAATTTAATGTTTGCTAGCATTTATATGTATGGTTTTAACAATTACTAGGCTTACACCCACAACATAGTTTCTCTACGTAACTGGTAGACAGAATAGGTAAAATATTTAATAGAGTAGTATCAGACGGTAGGAAAAGCTTATTGTAATTGGCTATAAAATAAGCAGTGAGCAAACAGAATAAAATCAGTGAATAACAGGATTTAGGTCTATTTTTTATGTATTTGATTAGGTTCATAAATCTGGAACAATTGTGTAAATAAATATTTTATTTTTATTTGCTTAAATTTTCTCAATTTCTTTTAATTCACAAGAGGTTAATTGTTTTATAATCTTTGAGCTTTCTCTCTATTTAAAACCCATTTATTTTAATGTCTTCTCATTACCATGTTTTTCAAATAAAATGGTATTTTGTTTCTCTTACTTTCTCATTTTTTATCCTTTTTACCAGATTTGATGCTTTTGGTTAATTCTTTTTGATCCCATCTGTCTTTGTTTTACTGTTCTCCTTTTTGTAATGTCTTATTACTTAAACATACTTTTTAGATCTTTAATTTTATGAAATTTACGTTTTTGTTTAAAAAGTCATCTTATTCCAAATAGTTTTGATATCAGTATTCTTGCTTACTATGTGATAAATTAGTTTCGTTCATATAGTGTGGTCTACTGGTTTGTGAGGTAAGCTTACCCTTTTGCAAGTAAGGTATATTTAAAGCTTATCCAAAGAATAAATATTAACGTGAACTGCTGATTTTACTCACATATGTTGAGAACATCATTAATGTAAGTAATGCAGGATTTCATTTCTACTACGTTCGCATAGAGGGTATATTGTGTATTTTAGTGTGTACATTATAACAGACGATCGAAATATCAAACAATAAATACTAAGACGAATTGAGGGGGAGTACAGGATAATTATTTCAACTCATAACATCGTATCGAAACAATTAACCATCGACACTTGGTGCATAAATTTTTCAAAACGTATTACACACTTGTTTTACGAAGATTATATATTTTCATGTTAAACACTTACACATACGTACATTAATCAATCATTCCATCTAGGCATAAATACATTCAAATACAAACGTAATAATGGATTTAAGTGTACATACAATCATACATGAATTATAAATACATGAATACACATAAGCACCCACAAATAAATACATACACATATACTAAATAAATGCAAACGTACATACATTCGTAACTGAGCCTGTGCTTGCATTTAAAAGAAGAGATTTTTTGTCTATCGTACAAAGGGATTTGAAAGAGATTTCGTCAAATTTAACTGAATTACTGGCAAGAGAAATTAAACTTTTATGTACATTTGACGTTGCGATCTTTGTCCTACTAATCTATCTCTTAAGCTCCTGCTTGTTCTCACTGGCAGCTCTCGAAAAACCGACCGCAACTTTATAACTGTTCAACAATGCAATTTTTGTATCTCTTTAGGAACGGCATAGTTCATAATAGTCGTTTATGTAACTGACTAAAGGTTCACGCGCAGTTGTCTGGAACATTAGGATATCCAGACTTAGATATTTCCAAAGAATGCCCTTTATACTAAAAATGCACGGTTATTGTCCAATATGTCAAATTAAATTTTCGAATTTACTGTGGTTTGTGCAAACCCAAACGAATGCATTTAAGTTGAAGGAGTGTCTCTTTAAAATTCACTTTTATTTGGTATCATTTAAAACAATTCAGTTATCAATCACATTGAAAAAGAATGCTAAATCAACGGTTAACTTTCACGAATTTCCAGCCGGTAAAGGATACTATCATGCACAAATCCTGTTCGCGCCAGAGTTTTCAGATGTTGTTCAGTAAGTTGAAGATTTTATGTACACACGTGTATATAATAATAATATTTTTACCAATAGAAAGCCGGTCAAATAGCTTTCTTATTTATTTTTAAGGATGTAACGCTTTAACATAAATGATATTCGCCATTTTCCCGAATTCACTATCGTTATACGAAATGCAGTTCTTTTATAATAACGTTAGTTTAGCTTATTCGATTGTAATCTGATAAATTAAATGTAGTGCTCATTGTAACTGATGGATCTAGTTTAAATAATTAAATTAAAGTGTATTATTATTATTATTATTAGGTGCTAGTAGTAGTTAAAGAAGAAGAAGAAGTGGTAGTAGTGGCGGTAGTATTGGTGGTACAATTGGTGGTATTAGCAGTAGAAGTGATATTAGCGGAAGTAGAAGTAGTAGTATTATTAGTTATATTAGTGTTATTAATAAGAGTTTTGGTATTAGAAGTTCATAAAAATATGATAATTAAGAGGAAATTTATTGGGGGTCGTGACGCTTTTATATGTTTTTTCCGCTCCGAGTCCATCTGTACAGAGCTTACTTTTCGCGCATTATATGCCCACAATGCTTGGACGATTTTAGCTTTTTTGTGTCTCAGATAGTCTGTAGCCATAGATTGGCAAGCACATTTTGCCTTCAAAAACAGGTTTATCGGCGCCAGCAGTTACCTTCGTCCCTTCCGCTGTTTGCGAGGGTGAATGTAAAACATGCAAGCAAGGGTCAGTTTTAGTTGCTGGAGACTGATCTGCATGTCATAAGAGTTTTTAGATTGTCATCTACACCATTCCAAGGCTATGATAAAATTTTTTAACCAACCTTTCGACGTCTGAAGTCAAACTATTACTTACCGAAGCATACTTGTTTACAAAGTCGACATCTTCTGCCTCTTTGAAACCTCACTCTCCGGTTCTTATCTGAATTCCACGAATTATTGTTTGTACTATAGCTAACCGGTAGACAAATGTTTTTAAACAAGAGCTACTTTTGCTTTAAATCGAAAATCAATGAGAGTCCTCCTATTCATAGTTATGTGTCGCCAAGAATCATAGGGGTACTTTTCAAGACAAGCTTGTGTAACCTCACTGTGGTCCTCTGCAATCCGATTAAATATAGAGTAGTTTTTGCTCACAACTACACAAACTTATGAAAGAAGTATAGAAATGTGATATTCAAGAAAAGTTGGCGATTGAAGCGCTTGCACGGGTCCTGTAAACATCTAATTTCATCACATGTTTGGCCAGTGTGATTTGGATCATCGCTCCAAGAATGCTTGGAGACTCATTAACTACGCCAACCCGAACGCTTTGTTTAACTTCAATCCACATTCTGGTTAAGCGAGATTGCATTTACTCACGTAGTTTTCAGCTGCTTATCGGTGGAAAATGTTCAATGATACTGAGGTTCGGAAGCGATGAATTAAGGTGTCTCGGTCCATAAATCAGTTTATGCAACACTACAGCTTCACCTCGCAAAATGCAATGTAAACATCATCTAATTTGAACTCAATATTTTGCGGTGCGGAACATGAATTAAGTGGGAACCTAAGTAAAAAACCTCGCTTATAGAAAACTGGTTGCGAATGATCTGTACCAATATCAATTTCCTATATACTTATTTTTCTCAATAAAAATGTTCCAAAAGACGGTATACCGATTTAGCAAGGGTTAGTAGATAGAACATTAGATAAGACACATTTGACTTACATTGTCGCTTATATTTTCTATATTTATGTAAGGTAGGAATATCTTAATAAATGTATAATACGTTAGTCATAGAGAAGATATTCATGGTTAATAGCTACCATGTATCCTTTTAAGAGGAAACCAAAATGTGATAGATAGACGGATATATAGATAGGCCTATGGGTAGATTGATAGGTTTATTCTATACACATAATATATATATATATATATATATATATATAACTCACACTGTTGCTTATATTTATATATATATGTTTTTATACATATTTATATGTATTTTATATATTTATATAAGGTGTGAATAAATAAATATACAATTTGATTAATTGGTAAATAAAAAAACAGTAAGAAAAGAATAAAATAATAATTTGAAATATGCAAACGTATATATATATATATATATATATATATATATATATATAGGATTAGGGATGTTGGTCTCATACTGTTGCTTATATTCATATATATGTTTTTATACATATTGACATGTATTTTATATATTGATATAAGGTGTGACTAACGTAATAAATAAATATATAATAAGAATAGAAATTATTCATATTTAATAATTATCAATGGTCCTTTTTCTCTCTCTCTCTCTCTATTTATACATATATATATATATAAAGGTTTTACGATATTATATTTAGATATATATGTATATAGATATAATGAATTATTTTAGTCATATGAGCAAATATTCTTATGCAATTATTTCCAATAGTTGATTAACTTCGCAATGTGCTTACGATTAGTTTTTTGAAAAACGTTAGTTGTCCAGGCTATCTCTATCTTTCTCTCTTTAATCGTTCACCTAAGCGTCGATATAACATTCACTCTCCATCCATCTACGTTACTTGCTGCTCCATATTTGAACTAATTTGTTGCTATGTGCGCAATACCTCACACACCATTGTATACATTAGAGTTCCCGGCTTTAAATAAAATACAGTATATGACAGTCAAGGTTTGTTTTAGCATTTTTAAATTTTGATTACCGTGACATAGTAGCAATACAGTTATAACAAATAACAAAAGGTTCGATACTGTCTCTCTCCCCTAAAATATTCTGCATACGAGATGAGATGAGGTATAGGTGAGGTAATGATTGGTCTGCTAATTATAAAAAGTTATATATTGAGTTTAGTTACTGAGACAAATTCTATGATTAAAATAGTGTTGAGTCAAATATATATAAATTGAATGGTTTTGGAACGAGGTTACCACATTTGCTTAAATCTGCTATTGTGATCAGTGTTGTGTTGCCTGATGATGGTGCTGGAAAGTAGGCACCGAAACGTCGCCAGTAAACAAAGATGTGATAGAACCGCATTTCCAGTTGAAGTAAAAATGAGTCAACCCGATCAAAGACAAAACAAAATTGGAAATAGTGACAAATCGGATCTTTGTGTAACTGCCCGTGTACAGCTATTACCCGCGTACGCAAAACGCGGCATTGATAATCATCTAATTTACCTTTGTGCTGCAGCTTCGAGTAATTCTGAACTATACACTTCATCGAACTCCAAGCTCAATATCAAATTGATGGACAAATTCGTTCTTGGCAAAAGTTAAAACCGAGGCGCAGCGGACTGGTACAAGCTTAGAACCACGACACAAAAAACAATTATCTCTTTATTATGTTTAACAGCATTCCGCCAAAATAATTAGACAATTAAACGAACATTGGTTGCGCGGGCTGTGATAACTATTACTACACACAAGGTTGCGATCTTGATATAAGCACCTGACCCATTAATTACCTACATATGTCAATATAAACTAAGAATTAGATAGTGTAGAAAAGACAATTCATCCAATAGACCGGTTTCGTCCTTGTTGGGAACTTATCACGTACTAGCCAGAATGAGGATGGTTAATTAGATCTTTTGGTTTAAATGGATGCCATATCAGCTCCACCTGAAGGAAAAAGGACTAGCCTTGTTACATTAGTTAGTATATTATTGAAAACTGTGTGTAGCGTGCGGCAGGTGGCTCAATGTTTAGAGCACCAGATTCTGAAACAGACGTGCCCAGGTTCGATATCTGTTCGCGAAAAATTCTGGCCAGTACGTGATGAGTTCCAAATAAGGACGATACTGGTGACTTTTGGATATGTCATTTCCCATATAATCATCAGGCCTCGAATTATTCCAAAGTATAATGCCCTCAATAGCAGATTTTTTCATATTATGAATTTTTTGCTGGACCACCTCCTTAGCATCTAGTTTTGGATTATCAATTGCGTTGGCTAGTATTTTTTTCAAAATGCTGCTTACGCATCGTGTCCACCATCCTGCAGCATAAATTCTTGTGGATTGGTGGGATAGCGAAATAGAACTCGTGGCAGGCTTATATTATATGCCATAGCTGTCACAATGGAGATACTTGTGTTGGCAAATATATGCGAAACAATAATATCTAACAGTCCAATCTGGAGGCCTGGTTAATTCTTCTTCATTGACACACCCACGTCTGCAGCAATACCCTTAAGGCCTAGGTCTCTGTTTTAATAGCATAATGCGTTGGTGCTTAGTTAAGAGTTTTAATGTTTAATCGTTAAAGCCTAATTTATTATTATCAAATTATAAGATTGAACAGTTTTACTTTTGAAATTAATGATAATATTTGAGCATTTTACATCCGTTATCTAATTCACTTAACCTTTTTTTTATTTTAGAAACTTCGTAAAAGCGGCGACTGGTAAAGACGAAGTCTTGCGACAAACTTAGCCAAACGACTGAGATTTTCTTTGTTTTTAAAATGTTTATTTTATGTCGAAATATTTATCTTATACTCAAAAAAATTCTTCTTGGAATTTGTTGATTGATGTTTAGATCGACACGCTCGTCGTCTTTATCCATGTATGCGCTTCTTCGGTTTAACACCAGTGTATACACCACGGAGCGTGGATGCTTAAAAAGACGATCACCGTGTCGATCGAAATCCCAAGGAACTAGTATCGTGAAGAATTTTATGTGCATGTGAGGCAACTATATCGACGCAAAATAAATATTTTCAACGCAATAATCTATCAACATCCGGCGTAAAAGCTGAGATGTTTGTTTTTGAAAGATATTACTCAATTTTGTTTTCTCAAATTGTTCTTTTCTTTGTATCTACTCTTGAAAAAAATTGTTCGCTTACATTTATTAATTCATATTTCGATCAATATGCCGATCATCGTTATTTGATGATGTAGAACTTGATATGCTATATAAATAAGGAGTACGTATTTTGACAAAACGACATGTGTGTCGATCTTAAGATTGAGAAGAATTATGATTTAGTGTATGAAAACTATTCTGTCGGAAACGGAAGAGTCGATTAAAAGAAAATTTGGCGCTAGCATCCTAAAAATGCACTTATTATTGTTCACAAATAACCAAAATCACATCTGATATTCGTGTTGGTGCCTTTTAAGCCATCAAATGGTGTTTACTTCAATTGAAGAGTACAATGTAACATGTTAATCTTATCGTGTATGTTAAATTTACCAATTCACAAAATTTCATGATGTAAAAATCTCGTTTATTGGGTTTGTTATATATTCTCTAATGATTTTGATTTTAATCTATTATGTTTCATTTTGGTGCTAAGTAGATTTGTTTTCCAAGTTTGAGTGGATGTGTCTGCTGCAGATCCACAATATATATATATATGCTTATGAATTCGATTTTTTACTATAAGGCTAGCCAATCTGATCATTTTTAATCACTAATAATTTTGTTTACACTACATTAGCCTCTACCAATAAAATAGTCCTCTGGTAAATTGGAAGGATAGCTAAATTAACACAATAATTAGTTAAATCGCTTCTTCTATGAAAAAGCATAAGAAAGCAGATTTGATTGAATTTTTTTCATTTTTACTTTAACCAATGATCTCGATCGAGAGAAGCGATTTGATTTTTTATGCATATTGAGTAGAAGTCGCATATTATGCATACATGGAGCTCTGACTCTCGCACACTGCAGTCTAGAGGAGCCTGAGGCCATTTCACAATAAATCTGGCCTCTACCCTGCATCACTGGAAGGCTAATGACGAAAGCTGTGGGATTGCTTCACACGATAGCTTTTATTTTGTTCAATTACATACTAGTTTGATTTGACAATTGCCAACTACTAACTATTAAAAGTGTTTAACGGAAGTAAATATGTTCTTGGTTTCATAATTATTGTCGACCTTTTTTAGAGGTCTGCAAAAACTATTGACTAGCACTTGTCCTTCATAAAATTCCTGAATTTCTACGCCATTAAGTCGAATTCAAGATTCACTTTGTTTTCATGCTCTATTACCTAATAGGCATGAACAACTGTTTTTTCTATGTGGTCTTTTACAGCTTATCTTGGTTAATCATGAATTTACACGATAAAAATGGGATTACAACAAGTCTCTTTTTTATATTCTTTGACCTATGATTTATTTTTGAGGTAATGTTTAACTGAATTTTGTTTGTGAACACATTTTAAATATTTAAAATTTTTCTATTCTTCGTGTTATTTTAAATTTGATTCAAACTTAATTAACTCTGGGAACTATTTTCCTGACAATATAACTAATAAATGCCTGAACCAAGTTCAACACTTTGCTGCTCATTTAAGAATGCCCCTCGTCTGTAAATAGAATTATTTCCTGTTTTTTAAATTCAAGTTTGAATGCAAAACTAAAATTTTCAAATTAATAAAGTTTCCGCTAAAGGGACGCTTATTTTAAGCTCGGATGAATTGTTTTTTATTGTTGAAAAATGACGATTTTTTACTACCTGATGGTAAATTTTAATTTTATATTTATCAATGTTTCATAATTGTTGTTACAACATTTCAATTTAGGAAGTAAATTGTTGAGAGCAAAATGAACCCTTAGGTATTATTTTTTGACTTCTTTCCTTTTGCTTTTGTAACTTTGCCAGTTTTCCAAACATTTTAGTCTAAACATTATCTTTTTACTGAATTTCGCACAAATTTATTATAGAAAGCCATATGAACTAAGTTGTGAGAATATTTCCTTTGTATTATTTAAAAAATCTGTTATTAATTAAGTTAAATTTTTTTACAAATTGTAGTCTTTATTTTTAAAACAAATTGTCTTTCATTTCTGCTTAATGTAAACTTTCGTGTTGTCAAAATAAAGACTTTTGTTGTGATAATTTATACATCAAAATGTTGCTAAAATATTGCTTCATTTTGATGCATCAAGATGATAAAGATTTTTTTTGTCAATATAGAGCATTGATATGATATTTGGCTTAATTAAAATTGTTTTTAATAACTTAATTGTTTATTATATGGACAGCTCTCATTTGTTAATTGGTGGATTTGCTAATTTGTTTTTTAGTATCAAATAACCTTCTTGATCTACCAATTTCGCTAGAGTAAACTCGCTCTATTTTAAAATGAAAATGTTGAGAACGTAGACTAGTAGTCAACGCATTTTGAACCACCAGAGATCGTTCCATGATTCTATAGCCGACTTGCCCTTGTAGTTTCTCTTATATAATACAGGACCATTCCCGTGTGGTGATATTACATTTGACCTATTTCGGCTAGGATAACTGCCCAAGTGCCCAATGAAAAGGACAAGGCAACAAATAAAAGCTTTAAACTTTTTGAGTATAATTCCATAAATGGCTTATTAAAAATCAATCAAAATTTTCATATATTTCTAACTTTTAAATTATAAAACAGTTTCTTCGCGATTCTCTCGTCCACTCTACATCATTCTAGATTACCAAATAATAGAGAAATAACTTAAATAAATGAGAAAAAACACTATATACTTGTAGTACGAAGTTCACAGAGGAAAATCTAAATAACAGTTGTACTGCCTTTAACGTTGAGGCTCAAAATAAAGCAGAACCTACATTATAACAATAATTGATTGCGCGTCAGTGCGTTACGACTGGCGGTAGTTTTTTATGTTGTTTGACGACTGGTTAAATATAATGGGATTGATGCTTCAAGCTCGCAAACTTCATTTAAATATTTGTTACCACCCCCCGCGCAATCAATTATTGTTAAATTTTATTGCCTATATATGTATATGTGGCAAAAGCTGAGAACAGTTAATGTTTGTGATTGCATAGAAATTGTGCAGCCGACATTTCAAGTCAAATTCAATGTATGCGAGACTGTTAGAGGTGAGAGCCGCATATCTAAATTTGATTTCCATACATATATTCAATACGGTTTGATCCTCGATAGTCAGTTTACCGTCATACTGTGATGACGATAATGGAAGGTCGATACGTATCAGTGCGTTGCGGCTGGCGGTAGTTTTGTTATGTTGTTCGACGACTAGTTAGATACAATGGGATTTGTGTTTATTTCAAGCTCGCAAACTTGATTTAAAGAGTTGTTACCACCACCCGCGCAATCAATTATCGTTAAATTGTATTGCCTATATATGTATATGTGGCGAAAGTTGTAAACAGTTAATGTTCGTGACTGCATAGAAATTGTGCAGCCGACATTTCCAGTCAAGTTCAATGTATGCGAGACTGCTAGAAGTAAGAGCTGCATATCTAAATTTGATTTCCATATATATTCAATGCGGTTTGATCCTCGATAGTCAGTTTGCCGTCTTACTCTGATGATTATAATGGAAGGTCGAAACGTGTCAGTGCGTTGCGGCTGGCGGTAGTTTTGTTATGTTGTTGGACGACACGTTAAATACAATGGGATTGTTGTTCACTTCAAGCTCGCAAACTTGATTTAAAGAATCGGAACCTACATTAACTAAGTAGTTAATTAATAAGCACTTTTTTGCTAGGCAGCCAAATCTTTCTAATTGCACTACTCCACAAACCATTTCATCTTGCACCAATGATTTTTTTAAACAAGAGTGTTCATGTTTATCTAATGATTTAATATATCTGGTACTACCTAGCCATCCGATAAAACTGAATATGTTCTGCTTAACTGTATGTATGACGTACCTGAGTTAAGTTACAATTTAATAATCTCGAACGTTTGTTTAACGTCTGTTTCTTGGATTATTTAGAGAAGAATCAACAAAACATTAGTGATGTATAAATATGCAGGAGAAATTTTGCACTGTCTGACTTTGTAACGTTTGGTGTGAGGTATAATGGTATCCTTCTTTATCACAATAACAAAATCCTCCACACTTGTGAAGAAAATACATTTTGCCAGTTTATTCGCCATTAATGCGTCAACTTGTCAACAGTATCTTAGAATACTTGGAAAGAAAAGAATACAGCCGGCCGGCCTATTGTGATAAAGTCAAGGATCACGTATTTCAATGCAAAAATTTAAAAATACCCGCGAAATGTTGATTTAAAGACATGTTATCACCACCAAGTAGTGAGATCTGTGCAAAAGTGTTTGATTCTCCCGAATATTGACCACCTCCAAGTTTTCATTCTTATCCTCCCTTATCTTTTACCTTAATTGAGACTATATGTACATAGAGTTTATTCCACTCTGTCATTCTATCGTATGGAGAAAATTAATCACTCCCGCAAACTTAACTTCTGATTTTCTGCATTCCATGACGCCTTATCTTCCAGTTTAGCCTCTGTCAACTCCATTCAGTACATATTAACTTCAAACAAACTACGCACTATTTAAGGTGCCTGGCAATCTGACACGGAAATATTGAGTTCCCACCTCGTTATAAGTCCTCACTCTCTAACTCAGATTTATCGATGGTCATATTAAACAAATAGTGGACAATGAAATAATAATTGATTACACGATTGGTGGTAACAATTATTTAAATCAAGTTTGCGAGCTAGAAGTAAACACCAATCACATTGTATTTAACCAGTCGTCGAAAAACATAACAAAAATACCGCCAGTCGCAACGCACTGACGCGATAAGACCTTCTATGATCAGCATCAGAGTACGACGGAAAACTGACTAGCGAGGATCAAACCGCATTCCATGTATATGAAAAGGAAAATTAGATATGCGGCTCTCACATCTAGTAGTCTTGCATATATTTTACGTGACTGGAAATGTCGACTATGCAGTTTCTATGCAGTTACGAACATTAGCTGTTTGTTGCTTTCGCCGCACGCATATATAGACAATAAAACTAAATAATAACTAACTGCGCAGGTGATGCAAACAATTCTTTAAATCAAGTTTGCGAGCTTGAAGTATACACCAGTCGTCGAACAACATAACAAAAATTCCGCCAGTCGCAACGCACTGACCCGTTTCGACCTTCCATGATCATAATCAGTGTGTGACGGTAAAATCTACCTCCAGTCCCAACGCACTGACGCGTTGCGGCCTTCCATAATCATCATCAGAGTACGACGGCAAACAGACTAGCATAGATCAAACCGCATGTCATATATATGGAAAACTATAGTAGTCTTTCATACAATGTACATGACTGAAAAGGTGGGCTGCACAAATTCTATGCAGTCACGAAATTTATTTGTATTGGAGCTATCGCCACACACACACACACACACACAAACACACACACACATATATATATATATATATATATATATATATATAAGACAATAATAGATTGCTCGGGTGGTGGTAACAATTCTGTAAATCAAGATTGCGAGCTTGAAGTAAACACCATGCCCCTTGTATTTAACCAGTCGTCGAACAACATAACAAAACTTCTGCCAGTCGCAACACACTGACACGTTTCGACCTTACATGATCATAATCAGTGTGCGACGACACACTGGCTAGTGAGGATCAAATCGCATTGCATATATATGGAAAGCAAAATTAGATATGCGTCTCTCATATCCTGTAATCTTTCATATATTTTACATGAATGAAAATGTCGGCTGCACAATTTATATACAGTCACGAACATTTTTTGGTTGTAGCTTCCTCCACGCACAAATATGTATATGCAATACAATTAAGCAATAGTTGATTGCGCGGGTGGTGGTAAAATTTCTTTAAATAAAGTTTACAAGCTTGAGGTAAACACCAATTCAATTGTATTTAAACAGTCGTCGAAGAACATAACAAAACTACCGCCAGTCGCAACGCACTGACGCGTTTCAACCTTCCAGGATCATAATCAGAGTACGACGGCAATCTGGATTGCGAGGATCAAATCGCTTTGTATATATATATATATATATATATATATATATATATATATGATATATATATAGCGTTTCGACCTTCCGTGATCAGCATCAGAGTACGACGCCAAACTGACTACAATTGAACAAACCGCATTGCATATATATGGAAAGCAAAATTAGATATGTGGCTCTCACCTCTAGCAGTCTTGCATACATTGTACTTGACTGGAAATGTCGGCTGCACAATTTCTATCCAGTCACGAACATTAACTGTTTATTTCTTTCGCCGCACCATATATATATATATATATATATAGACAATGCAATTAACAATAATTGATTGCGCGGTGGTGGTAACAATTCTTTAAATCAAGTTTGCCAGCTTGAAGTAAACACCAATCCCATTGTATTTAACCAGTCGTCGAAAAACATAACAAAAAACTGCCAGCTGCAACGCACTGATTCGTTTCGAATTTCTCTGATCATCATCAGAGAACGACGGCAAACTGGCTAACGAGGATCAAATCGCATTGCATATATATATATATATATATATATATATATATATATATATATATATATATATATATACTATTAAGCAAAATTAAATAAGCGGTTCTTACCTCTCGTAATCTTGCATACATTTTACGAGACTGCAAATGTCGGCCGCACAATTTGTATGCAGTCACGAACATTAACTATTTGTAGCTTTCGCCACACACATATAAAAGAAAATACGCTTAAACAATAATTGATTGCGGGCGTGGTGGTAACAATTCTTTAAATCAAGTTGGCGAGCTTGAAGTAAACTCCAATCCCATTATAATTAACCAGTCGCCCAACAACAAAACAAAACTACCGCCAGTCGCAACGCACTGACGCGTTTCGACCTTTCATGATCATCATTAGAGTACGACGGTAAACTGACTAGTGAGGATCAAACCGCATTGCATATATTTGGAATGCAAAGTTAGATCTGCGGCTCTCATCTCTACTAGTCTCGCATATATAGTACTTTACTGAAAATGTCGGATGCGCAGTTTCAATGCCAGTCACGAACATTAGCTGTTTTAGCTTTCCCTTACCCATATATATATATATATATATATATATATATATATATATATATATAGACAATACAATTAAACAATAATTGATTGTGTGCGTGGTTATAACAATTTTTTAATCAAGTTTGCGAACTTGAAGTAAACATCAATCCCATTTTATTTAACGTGTCTTGGAAGGTCGAAACGTGTCATTGCTTTTCGAATGACTGTAGATATGTTATGTATTTCGACGACTGGTTAAATACAATGGGATTGGTATTTAATTCAAGCTTGCAAACATGATTTAAAGAAAGACTTGTTATATTGTTCGACGACTGGTTTTATACAATGGGATTGATGTTTACTTGAAGCTCGCAAACTTGATTTAAATAAATGATCAGCAAGTATGTGCTCTACGCTGAAAGGCATATCCGAATTCTCAATCAACAAAATTAACTCCTCCACAAATCAAATGCAGCGAAAGGAAACTCATCTGACTCAAATTAGGCTAGGTTTACGGAAGAATTTCTGAGCTATTTCCTAAAGTTTTACTCTATATCTACTCTGTAGATATAGATTATTATTGATTCGCACATCTATATCTGTTACATTTCTCGCTGGCTATGGTTGTTCAAGCAGCCAAAGACATTAAATTGAAGCCCCTATTTATCTATATTTTATATCTGTAGGCATAATTTCCTTTATAGTTTGAAACATCTACACCCTGCTTGCTGGAGCCGCCAAAAAGACCTCTATCTGTGGAGTGGCTTAAGTTGACGATCTCTCCTAACCGAAATTGCGAAACTTTGTCTATCCCATGTAACGGTCTCCATTCAGCCATACCCTAACAATTATTGGTTGAGTACAAAGCGACTAGTTAAATGGCTTCTTGTGATATTATGAAAGTGTTGGTCAATAAAAATTTGAATTGCTGAGTTAATGGGGATTAAGTGAAGTTTGAACGAGAAGATAATTGAGAATGCTGAGGAATTCCATATAAACTCTCAAAGTAACATAAGGGCAAATAATAATGGCGATCGAACCACGATGGCAGCAAACGAACCTTCGACGGTGCTTACATCCGAATCGAGTAGTAATTTTCAGTCTTCATTACCAGTTAATCCTATGATTGCACCCCTAGATGTGGAAAAGCCGCAATTGCGCGAGTGCAATATTTCTCGTAAAAATATCATTTTTATGCGTGGCTGTTAAGGAATTTATAGATCGTGCAAGGGTGGTCAATTATAATTGAGATTAGACATACCGTATGCAAAATTTCAACGAACTGCTTTATATTGTAGGAGACTTTTGCGAGATTTATCATTCCCTACATTAGTTTGGTAGCGGCTGTGGAGATCCGTGCACATGATTAATCCCCGGCTTTTTCCCGATGTGTGATGAGAGAAGAAGGATCACACATGTATTGTAAATGGTTTCGCATATGAAATCATAAGTAGTCCAAATTGACCGTGCTCTAGACGGCAATAAAATTAAATTTTAACACAAATGAATGTCTTAAACACTAGTCACAGTCAAATTAAATTGTCCGTACTCTAGACGGCAAAAGTTAAAACAGTATTCACCAAGATGAATGTTTCATGCACAAGTCACAGTTAAACAAAATTGTCCATGCACTAGACGGTGGTAAAATGAACGCTATTTACAAATTTTCATGTCTTTCACACAAGCAATTATTCCTTTACAAATATCTGAATTGAAATGAATATATGCAACCGATTGAAAATACATTATGATATGAACATAGTTACTGTTAAAAGTTGTCACTGAAAATAAATTGATGAAATTCGTGCAAAGACTTCAATGACAAAGATACAAAAATAATTAGTTCACTGTTTGCTATGTTTTTTTAACTTATGCCATTATAAAAATACATTATTCTCTGAAATTCGGATAGGCATAGTTAAATGTGAACAGTAAATCCTATAGGTAAACTGCGAATAATCCAACTGAGCGAAATAAATCCACTGTCACACAATAATCTACCGCGTGATCCATGCGTATCGCGCACGGTTCTGTATATTTAATAAACAATCCTATTAATAACAAATAAAATTTCAGTTCAAGAAATCTCAATTAAAGCTGCTTGAAAATAGCAGAGATTGTTTCTAAAATCACAGTTAAGATAAATATTGTGTAAGGACAGAGTTAGATTATTTGACCTTAAAGAGCACTGTATTTGTCAGAATCGAACATCGTTGGGTTGTAACGCAGAGCCGCGTGTTACAATATCACTTCTAAACTCGGACACAAGAGGTTCTATCAGATGAGTTCGAATCATGCCGTGGTTGTCCAAACCAATGGTATCTTTTTTCGGTTTGAAACCACATGAGGCCATCCAGATTATACTGATGGATCCTACCAAATGTAAAGTCCTATCGAGCACATTAGAATGCCTGGATGAAGGAATCCAGTTCGGCTACGATGGCTATCACACAGCGGTAAACGACACTAAAGATGAGACTCGTTACAAAAGCCTGGAAATGTAACACCTGGAATTTCTCAATATACACAGCGGGTCTAGGAAATACGGCACCAGCCAATGGCTTGGAGGCAGTCTCAATATCTAAAAACAAACTGTAACAATTGCATCGGATATATTGCAGCAAAGTCAGTATAATTCTATGGCCATTTCATAGAAGCTCCACGATCCACAACATCATGAACGTTGCTGTCTAGATATTACCCTATCAGTTCTCAGAAATAATGGATATACGGATGAGGACCGTCAGAGCATCGTCGAGTTCTCAAAATCATATTTCTCGCGATAAAGCACTGTCACACCTAAGAATTTCTATTACAGTTAAGTTTTAGACCTCTACAATTGACAGCTTGTGATTATGCAGAAATCAAAATAAAGTATAATAAGGGGAATGACAGAAGCAACAGTAGAGCCTCCAAACTGAAAAAGAAATAATATTTATATATAAATTTTCTTTATTAATTGGACGCACTTTAAACGAACAAGAACATTTTAATAACTGTTTAAGCCTAATGTTTTGTATATGAAAACGGCTTTTTTATGGTAGTTTTCAAGCAGTGATTAGGATATTATCAACACTATTTACAACATCAACTACATGGTGATTAAATCAAGGCTAGATGAAACAATAATTTTGAACTCTGAGGATATCCGTGTAAAAAACCAAACCACAGTCTGTGTGGTTTAAATCACTCTATATTTCCTCGGCGTTGACTTATGTTTTTGACGGGATCTTACATAACGAAATGTAATTTTTTCTTTAAATCAAAAGTGAGTTTCCCTTCATGTTCATCAACTAGGCGTTCCGAATGAATACTCTTCTTCCATCAATAAAGCTAATGACCTTAACGATTGCAATTTTTTCTGTTCCAAAAGATAATAATGCACTCTCCTCTATCAGTATATCCCAAATGCCCACGATGTATTTTTTTCTTGTTGATTTTATTCGATATATAAATTAATGACATGCGTAGTAGTGTTTATTAGGCTTATCGGTTTCTACCTCATGAATAGATCTACTACTCTAAGGGTCTGCAATGATCATTGACGATTCGATACTATGCATTGTGGACTTCGCTGTGGCGCAGTATTTGGCTCTAAATATTTTAACCTAGCACTTGCGCAGATTCATGTTTTGAATAATCCGTTTAAAGCTACTTAAATATGATTATGATATTGTATTATTCGGTATTCCAGCCACTCACAGCTCTCGCGCATCCCTTATCTCTCAACTGTTTTCTGTACAGCAATTTCGTCTTAGCTTGATCGGTCTTAAACTCAATAGAAATACAATTCATTTATTGATGCTTGGTTCAAAATCTTTCCCTCTTTTTTTCCCGCTGCAAATAGTTTCCTAGATATTAAGAGGACTTCTCTACTTCTTAAACAAATCATGCCATAACTCTTCAAATTAGCTCGTTTGTCTTGCTTCAATACATAATACCCTACTCTGAGACTCATATTAGTCAAAGCTTACTACCTACTCTTCGTATTCTCTGCTAGAGAACATAATTGCCTCATCAGTCTAGGGTTTCTCTTTTATCATTTAGCAGATCGTTCATCAGTTTCTGTAGCGTGGCTTCCAACATGGACAGAATTATCGAGAGCTCTTCTTCTTAGCAAATATCTTACTTCTGTGGTTCAGTCACCAATAAATGTTATTTTCTTTGTTAAAAAGAGCTCAACTTGTATTAAGCTGTTGATCGTCTATAATCATTTGTATTCCTACGTCACGTACACCTGTGTAACGGCTCAAGAACAATTCGCCGACATATTGCGTAAACGAAATTCAAATTTAATTTACGCGGCACCAATTAAAACAAGCAAAATTTGCCGTTAACCAATGGCGTACGAGCTTTCAATTTCAAGAGTTTATAAGCACGTTGCATTTACCATGCTAGCCAGTACACACGTTTGATTTCTGCTGGGCACTACTTGTGCGTGCTGTCTCCTGTCATACTGACTATTCACCTAGTCTGACTTCTGGACTTGTTTCACAAGCAGAGTCACCTATTCACGCGAATCTTGTCGCTACACAACAAGTGAGACGGAATAACAACTAATTTTTGGATCTCTACGTGTGCCAGTCACCACGGTGTTGTTGCAGATCTTCAACGAGACAATCCTAAGCTTTCACACAGTTTCTCGCCGCTGACGTCAATGCCACAACAGAATAAACACCTACCAATCAATTAGAGCCGTTTTCAAGTGTCTAGAATTATTTCTAGACAATGCCGCAGTAACTAATGTAAACGCCCCGGCTTCAAGTAAATGCCGTACGACGTTACAAACTCGGTTAAGGTGCTCTGAATAGAGATTAGTTACTGATATGGGGGCCCTTAAGAGGGCCTGGTAATGCGTTCTCTTGAAGTCTTCAGAGTTGAAGATGTCCTAGAGCCTTGGGTGGACTCTGGTTGAGTTGTCGCTCCCGTGGTTGAGCTGTACTCACGATGTGGATGGCCTCCTGCAGGTTCTGCACTTAATTGGCTCGTCTCTCCGGTATACCGCAACAAGATGAGTCACGGATGTAGTTAGTTGTTGGTGAAACTATCAAATCACCAGCGTAGGTATTGACAGCCGACAGAACGCACACGCGTGAAGCAGGTAGAATGCAAATTCCACAACTGACTTGCATGGTAAATTACCGTGCTTAAATAGCATGCAATATGTCTACTTGCACACTATTGGTTAAACGTGGTTAAACGGCAATTTTGCTTTTTTCTCATTGGTGCAACGTAAATAAATTTGAATTTAATTTACGCAATATGTCGGCCATTGATTTGTGTCGTTACAACACTTTCCTCTCTGAAAAAAAGGAAAAAAAATTCCTCTCTGCGAGGCTAGATAAGAAATGCATGACAGAGTTCGAACCAAGTTAAGCAAAAATATGATGAACCATAAGTGCTGGGCTTAAATATGCTTGTTGGTTGCTTCAACAATGATATGATGCCAGGTAACCACTAGGAATTGCTACACAAATTGTTAGCTCTAGTGGTCGGTCATAGCACGTGAGGCAAAATAGAGCAGTGTACGTTTTTGGAGCCGCAGCGTGAAGATTTCGAGGTAAATCGCCTCTGAATTTGCCAGGTTTAAGTTAAAACCTAAGCAGCGTTTGTATACGACCAAAGGAGCTAGAGTGCTCGACGTTGTGGTCATGACATTTGTAGAGTGGTCTTTGTGCAATTGATAAAGTTGAGATATGCATTGAAAGTGGCCTGTACCATGATATGAAGCTGATCACTACTTAGTGTTGCTACACGAAAGCGTTAGCTCTAAGTAGCTGGTCATACCAAAATAGGCAGTGTGATGTCATGTGTGAGAAATACATTATAATGTAAAAATATATACATTAAAATCAAAGGTAACTGCATAAAAATATGTACACGAACATTGCCTCAGAGATGGCATAATACCAAAGAACTGTTCAAAAATGCTACACAATTGTTAGCTAAGAACAGCTGGTTATGCCACGTGAGACAAATACTAAAAATAACGTAAGGTTAAAAAAATTTTATAGTTAATGTTAATGTTTAAAAAAAATTAATTACGCGTTATACAAAGCAGGTTGAGATTGTGGGCAGACGGAGCCTGAGACGTGTGTAGAAGGTTGAACGCTCTCAGGATCAGGTGGTTCGATAAACGGTTTCAACCTGTCTATGCTTACTGATGTCGGTGTAGCGCCTTGCATAATGATGAAGTATTTTGGCTGTCTTAGTAAAATCGGGTAAGGACCGCGATACTTGGGTTGTAGTGGTGCAACAGCATTATTGTTGCGAACGAGTACTCTCTTGCAGCTGTGGAGCTGTGGGTGAACGAAGACTGGACGAGGCGTGTGTCTCGGCTGCTGTTCTGACATGTTACCGAAATGAAGTCGAAGGCGGGTAGCTTCGTTTTGTGGGTCATCTTGTGCCGGTAGTAGACGTGGGAGCTGACTAGGCAGGCGTAGATCCATGCCATACAAGAGTTGTGACGCAGACGTTTTAATGGATTCTCGAGTACGGGAACGCATGGCCAGCAGAACTAAAGGTAGTGCATCGACCCAGTTGCCATTAATGGACGAGGATGCTAAAGCTGCTTTGAGTTCCCTATGCATTCTCTCTACCATGCCATTAGCATGGGGATGGTAGGCAGTCGTCTGGCGTAAGATGCATCCCATGTACCGCAAGGTGGTTTTGAAACGATCAGATGAGAAGCAAGTGCCTCTGTCCGTGATGACCTCATTGGGAACACCGTAATTTGATATCCATGCAGAGATAAAACCGTTAGTTACTTCGTCTGCAGAAATGGTGCCAAGAGGTAATGCCGCAGGCCACCGTGTAAATCTATCGATCATAGTTAGAAGGTAGCTGAAACCTTGAACCTTTGTCAGATGAACTATGTCGATGTGGACGATGGCTAGGCGAGAAGTAGACCGAAATGTTGCAACTTAGAACGAGTGTGTCGTGTGATCTTGTTTTTCTGACAAATAGCACACTCTGAGACCCATCGTTCACTGAGTGCCACGGAGTTGACAGTGAATGGTGACGGCGAAGGTGGTTGTAGAGAGACGTCTGGCCTGGACAGGGCATCTGCAATGAAGTTCTGTTTGCCCTTGACGTGAAAGACGTCAAATTGCCATTCGCTTAGACGAGAAAGCTGTCTTTCCACTCTGGCAGGGTACTTGGCGATAGATGAAGTTGCGTTTCGAAGTGCGCTAACTAGTGGTGCATGATCTGTGAAAACAACAAATCTGCTACTGCCAATGATGCTGATAAAATGGCGCACTGCGTCGTGGATGGCGAGAAGTTCTCGGCCGAAAGTGTCGTACCTCGTTTCTACTGGTTGGAGAGTACGCGAGTAGAAACTGATAGGCTTCCGAACTCCGTCGATCTCTTGTTCCAAAGTGGCTCCAATAGCGAATTCAGAAGCATCTGTCGTGAGTAGAAATGGCTTTTCGAAATCTGGATGCGTTAGCATTGTGGCATTTGCTAACGAGTTGATGGCAAGTCGAAGTAATTCCTCGTCTTCGGATGACCAAGCAATGATGGAATTCTTGCTAAGTCCTTTTCGGTTCCGCAGGTGCCTGCACAAAGGATAAAGTTGTTTTGAAAGGCCTGGAAGGAACTTGCGATAATAGTTTAGTACTCCCAGGATTTTCTGCAAATCGCTCAAAGTCCTTGGTGACTTGATATTCTTCATTGAATTCGTCTTTGACGGCAACGGTTAAATACCTTGGGCCGTGAGACGATGCCCTAAGAAGTCGACGGATGAAGCTGCAATCTGATTCTTGTCACAGTTGATCTTGAGTCCGTGGTTGGATAAGCGTGAGAGGACATTTCGTAGATGTTGCGCATGAGATTCTAGATCTGGACTGAATACCATAATGTCATCGAGATATGACATACAATAAGCAGAGTCGTCGCGAAGTATGTTGTCTATGAATCTTTGAAATGTCTGAGTAGCACACTTGAGTCCAAAAGGCATGTAAAGATATTCAAAAAGGCCAAATGGAGTGATGACTGCAGTTTTCTCGATATCCTCTGGTGCTACCGGTATGTGATGGTACGCTTGTCTGAGGTCAATCACTGAGAAGAAATTGCTGCCGTTGAGTTTTTCAAGTAAAGTGTTGATATTTGGAATAGGATACGCATCAGATTTTGTCACTGAATTTAGCTTACGGTAGTCTCCACAGGCTCTGTACGATCCGTTTGATTTAGAGACTAAGTGCAGTGGTGACGCCCATGAACTTTTCGATGGTCTGATGATTCCCTCTTCCAAAAGCCTTGAGAATTCTTCTTGGGCAGCTTTCAGCTTAGCAGGAGCCAGTGGTCGCTTCTTGAGTGCAATAGGTTGTCCTTCTGTGACGATATGATGCATCGTGTTGGAGACTCGTAACTCTGACTTGTTAAGATCGAAAAGCGATTTGTATTTTCGAAGAGCTGCTGATATCTCTGCTGAATGATGCACTGGGGTTGGCTGAATGACCTGTAACTCCAAACGCTCGGAGGCAAGTGTCCAAAAATGTTGTTCGAGTCTGGTGGAGGGGTCGATGATTTTTTGATTGGCAAGATCAACAATGAGCCGAAATTTTAGAAGGAAATCAAGGCCTATTATATTATGTGAGACCTTGGCAATGATGAAGTTGAGGGAAAATTCACGTCGTAGACCTATGTTGAGTGTGCGGTACCGGCAGCCATATGTTGGTATGGGCTCGCCTGTAGCTGTTGCGAGAAGAACGCCTAGCGACATCTCGGCCATTGAATCACCTTTGAGAACTGAGACTGCCGCACCTGTGTCTACGATGAACTCTTCGCCAGTTTTGAAATCAAGAAGGTGCAGAAGTTCGTTGGGCTGTTTGGCCGGGTCATGCAAACAAGTAGGCTGGTGATTGCGACCGGCATTGTCTGTGTGGTTCTCTATGTGAAAAATTCGGCGTGGACGAAAAGAGTCGACAGGGATGTCGGATTGTAGTTGGCTTCTTCCCTGTAGCGCCGTTGATGCCGTTGATGTGCAGAAAGTACGGTCTTCTACTTCCTGCGCCAGACGTTTCCCGATAATGATGCACCCTTGTGCCTGCGGTCTGTTGTCCTCTCCGTCAGCTGTGGAAATTGACACTCATTCGGAAATTCCACAAACAGCTTCCACAGTTGAATGAGCGCAGAACAAAAGCACGTCCGTAACTTCTTCCAAAAATCCGCAATTGAGCCTGTCGAGTACGTACGGTGCCGTTTTGTACGTAGGAAAGATGAACAGAGGCCCCGTTGGCCTTTGATGCCAATGTATTATTATTTTCCACAGTTGAATGAGCGCAGAACAGTAACTGCTTCCAAAAATTGAAATTATCCGCAATTTAGCCTGTCCAGTACGTACGGTGCCGTTTTGTACGTAGGAAAGACGAACAGATGCCCCGTATTATTATTATACCCCCCAAAAAAAATTCACCACAAATCCACGAATATATACCCAACAGAATTCCCAGAAAACCACGATCACGGTAGATAAAACGCAAATCTTAATCGATTTTTATCCCAAATAGATGAAAAAGGAAGTCAATTTTATTTATACCAAAGTGTAGCACTGCGGCATACACTGCTAGAAGCTCTTTGCCAAACGTATCATAACGTTTTTCTCGATCATTAAGCTTACGGCTATAAAACCCAATCGGTCTTACTACGTCCTGATCTCTTTGCTGTAGCACTGCCCCTAATGCAACATCTGAGGCATCTGTGATTAGCTCGAAAGGTTTTTCCCAATCTACAGGTGCTAATGTGGTTACGTCACTTAACATATCCTTGGCCTTTTGGAAATTTTCTCGGTCTTCTTGACTCAAGTTTATAGGCCAAGACTTCTTGATCGTGCTCTTTTCACGAGTGAGATGGCTTGTTAACGATCCAAGAATTCCGGCTAGACCTGGAATGAATCGACGGTAATAGCTGATCATGCCCAAGAACCTTCGCAACTGGCGTACGGTTCGGGGTTCCGTTACGTCCTTTATAGCTTGGATCTTATCTTCCAAAGGTTTAATTCCGTCTTTGGAAAGTATATGACCAAGGTATTTAACTGAAGAGCAACCGATATTACTCTTATTAGGTTTGACCACTAATCCATATTGTTCCAGCCTGGTCAAAACCGTTTCCAAATGCGTACGATGTTCATCTCGTGAGCGACTAAAAATTATTATGTCGTCTATATATACCCTCGCAAATGGACAATTCTGAAGGATTTCTTCAGCCAAACGCTGGAATGTCTGACTGGCATTTTTCAAACCAAAAGGCATTCGAAGAAATTCATGCGATCCCCCTCCTGGAAATCTGACTGCGGTGAGTGGTATCGAACTTTCCTCCATTGGTATCTGATAGTACGCTTTCTGGAGATCTAAAGTTGAATAAACCTCATATCCCATTATATCTCGGAGCAAAGTACTCTGGTTAGGGAGAGGATAAGAATCACCCTTCGTCACTGAGTTTAATAGACGATAATTCCACAAACCCTCCATTGACCCGGTTCAGGTTTGGGAACTACCACTATTGGGGAAGCAAAATTGGAATTTGACCTTCTACAAATCCCCTCTTCGCGCAATTGGTGAAATTCTGACAAAGCAACTTGTTGCTTGTGTTGTGCCAATGGTTGAGCCTTTGGTGAACAAGGCAACGGAGCCACCAATTCTATCTGGTGTTCTACTCCTGTCTTCAAACCTATCCTTTTGGCACTGAAAGGTTGAAACACTGCTAGGTGCTTCTCGATTATATCGGCAAAGTCATGTGCGACCGTTGGACGAGGTAAAAGAACCGTTATAACTGCCGATGTGTTAGAATCAGTAGGTGTTGATATCCCTACGCCTTCTGCGATAGTCCTAGCCTTGGGGTCTAATGTCAGCTTGAAATGTGTCAAGAAATCCATGCCAATGATATGGTCCTTGACATCGGCTACTAGAAAATTCCATCGGAAGGAAGATTTCTGGCCTAACGTTACCGACATTTCTTTCATCCCTTTCACTCCTATCGGACTACCGTTAGCGGCCCATAGTTGATAATCAAATGTGGGGCAATCTGCTTCCACCACGTCTGACCTAACTATGCTTACCTCAGCACCCGTATCGATAAGAAAATCTAATCCAGATAATTCATCTTTAATAATGAACTTGTTGCTGGACAATCCGGCAATGTTTTCCAGATCTCCGCTTAGTAAGAATCTGACCCTCTTGCCTTCTTCTTCGGTGCTATTTGATCTAGTCGCATCTTTTGCTTTGAGTATGCCTTTTAAAGGCATATCTGGGAGCCTTTGCAATGGAACCCCCCTACGGCTCCTACTAGCGGGGGTTTTGTCCTTTTCCCGGTGATGGATTTCTCTCTACCGGTTTAGTGCTTCCTTTCCATCTGGGTCCACCTAATCGCGGGTATATACAATTTTCACCTTGGCACTTCGCACTGCGTCCGTACTCGCAATGTGCCTTACACCATCCGCGTGGCCCTTCGAAGCGTTGACGCGAGTGACTCCCTCGACGTCTAGTATACCTATCCTGACTCTGAAGTTGTGCAATGTCACTACGTAAACTAGCAACTTCTCTACATAAGAAACGCAAGGTTTCTTGTATAGTCAGGTTGTTTTCGGCATCTGCCCTGACTGGCTGCATCGTGACAGAATCTGCTATTACAGCATGTACTTGTGGTTCCTGCTGTTTATACACGCCGTCTAACCCTCTGAGTTTTGTTGGCCAATCAATGCTCATAGTGTCAAATACTTCCAATGTGGTTCTAAGCCTAATTGGTAGCTCAGCTGTGAAAATGGAGTTGACTACATCTCTGGATATATTCAACCTGGAAGCTTTTGTGCAAAGGCGTTCATAAAATTCGGACGGTAATTGACGCCCCATTTTTTCTAAGCGTAATAGTTCGCACATTTGCGCCGATCTTCCAGGCTGATATCTCTGTTGAATTTCAGCCATTAATAACTCAAATGCATTGTACGGCTTTTCTTCCACAGTTCTGTCTCTGAAATTTTCCAAGGCATTTCGGAAATTTTCAGGCAATGCCATCCATGCTGCAACAAATTTCTCCATTGGATTTACAATATTATAAGCACTAAATATCATTTGGGCATCTCCGACCCAACTTGAATGTTTTTCAGATTTGTACTGCGGTAGACTTAAAATTCTTGGACTGGCGCGGTCGCCAAATTTTGTAGAGGCTCCTAACCTATTGATTTCTGAGAGCCCCATAGATGCCAGATCGCTTGAAGTCCTAAAATTTACAGTAGAGTCTGATATGCTTATATTTCCATTTACATCTGCTAGATTCAATTCCGCAATATCCTGCACTAACCTACTTGTGTCCTCAAATTTAATATCGGTCTCCATGTCTTGTTAGTTTAACAATTAAATCGACACTTAATGTTAGGCAATCGGAATGCGAAAGTTGTATCGTAATAATTCCCGAACAAATAATCTGGAAGGAGATATACGTGAACAACAGAATAATCAAATTACCTGTTCCAGAACGTCCCTTCTATGTGTGATTTAATATCAGAATAAAAGGCAATTATAGTAGGAATATATTGTTAAGATGTATTCGTGTTACTAGAGAAAAAATGTTAAAAATTCAGCAGATCAGAAAATGTTAAGACCAGTCGAGGTGCGAGACACTCGAAAACTGAAAATGGCGCACAATTCAAAGTCAAGTATTTAAACAAAGAATGTTCTGGAAAATAAAAAGAAAAAAATCTTTTTAAATAAAATTCGTTACAATCAGCCATGGTGGTTTAAATTTATCAGTCAATGTTATTTTACATTGGGCTGATGATTTTCTTCCTCAACAAAGCGATTCTATTTAAGGTTACTTTTTTAACTGTACATGCGGCAAATAGTTGACATAACTGTATAACTGCAAATATACGCCTCTTATTCTTACTGTAGTTACAATGGACTTGGAAACTGTATAATTTATATTTCCATCTGTTTTACTGCCTAAATATTCAGTATTCCTCTATTTTCTGCGAAATGCGAAATGTCACAGAAAAGCTGATATTTTGTTACTTTGTTAAGGATTGTTTACTTTTAAGAACCGATGTAACGCAAGAGCTAGAAAAATCAATTTTGGAAGTATCCCCTTTTACCCATGTTTTGGGTATATTGTATGTTTTCCGAAATAATCTAACATTGTTTACTTTGCATTTTACATGGTCTGTTTTACGGTATACTAATCAGCTTATTTTCATTGTTTTTTTATTTATTGTGATGTTGGGTAAAAGTTATGGTAGTTAAGCTCTTTTAAATGAAGTTAATAAATAAATTGCTTTTAACACCTTTATAACTGTCCATTGAAGTGAAAGATATGGTTAAAATGAATTTGGTGAAATCGAATGTAATGAAAGCTTGTAAGTAATCTGGGTGCCAATACCTCGGCAGATGTGTGTTTCTAGCAAGCCTTGTTTCTTCATGCTTCATTGTTTCATTAAAGAGCGCTGAAGGAGCATCAGGCGGCGACGACAATCTTGTCATTTTTTTAGTTCTCGTTAGAGTAGCTGATATATAATGAAATAATTTAGTAACATAAGTTGGGCACATCAATAGACAAATGTAAACAATAATCATTTGGATAATCTTTGGTGATATTTCAAGTCACTAGTGTGGCGATAGAGTTTGTGTCAAAACTAAAAGGGACTTAACGTGCTGAACAATTGTGAAGGTGCTAGAGATATACCGATAGTGAATAGTATTATGGGTGCAGATGGAACAAGTTGCATTTCTAAACAGTGTTAACGAAGTAAATGTTAGCCGCTTTCTTAAACTCATGCTATTGCAAGAGATTTGTCCCTTCGTGTAATGCGTTGAGAACACTTATGGCTTTGAATAAAATATATTGGGTTGAGTTGAAGATTTTTAATTGCGCGTGAGTTATGTATGGCTAGAAGGAGGTAAATTCGACCTCGAGACGCATGTTCAGACCTTGTGAATGATGGTTATAACTCGTAAGTGTCGACTGTATCAGAGATATAGGAGATTCGCAATGAGCGGACACTCGATAGTTCTGACCATGAAAGAAGATACATTACAAATCGAGAAGCGATCTGCTCAATGGCATGGGGTTGGGGCAATAACATGCGCTGGCATAAGATACGAAGGGTAGGATGTCGGCTTTGAGTCGCAGAGTAAGGTCTTGTTCCTTGATGCAGATAAAACAGGCACATTTGAAGTCTTTGTTGACTAGTAAGAAGTCTAACTACGCAATGTTTCCGCATGCGAATTATTTTTCGTGGATAGAAACCCTGCGAAGTATGACATCGAATAGTGCTTAGTGCAATCTACTCGCAGTTGTTAGTTAGTCATTTAAAAAAATCTTATGTGGCCAAAGTTAATTGCGATATTTGGTTTGTGTATGAGATAATTCAACGAAAATTGCAAGGAGACTATTGGTGATGACGCTTCGCTTTGCCGTGGACTTTGTTTTCATTTTGTATATTATTTGACTCGTTTCTGTGTTGTCTCCGTTAGTACCTAAATTTATGTTAGATGCGTCATTTAAAAAATTTCCATTCACAATTTGTTGTTGTAAATTATAAGATTTGACACTATTATTAATTGTTGCTGTTTTGTAGCATTAAAATTTTTATTGTATTATTTTTTTCTCAACATGACTATGCTGCAGTGAAGCATATTTTACGTAATTCTGTTTTGCGGCTCTGGATGATTCCAATTATGCGATAGGGACGATATTAGCCTTTAATTCGGATTATCAAAACTTCAACTACTTTGCAATAATTCAGTCACGCTTATCCATATCGGAAGGCCTAGCAGATAAGACGTCTCAGTATTTCCTGAGAATATGCTAACGCAGTTCGAAATTAGTATTCTTTGCGAACCATAACTGTAGTCATCCATTCATAGTGGTGGTTGAGATAAAGTGACTCGGATCACTCAATCTTCACCCATCGAGGAAGGAAAACGACTGGCAACGATGCGTCACCATTATATCCCAAGTAGTCAATGAAGTATTCAATCCATCACTTTACTAGAAGATCGAATATCCAGAACTCGAGGTCACTGCCGTTCATTACATATTGCAAAATAAATAAATCAGTAGTGATTTCAAAAGTGCTCAGTGACAGTTCTCACAATAAGTATTTTACTTACCGCTTCATTTCTCTGATAGAAAATGATTAACTGGCTGCACCAAACTGAATTTGTTGTTAGCAATAGCAGAAAAAGTCACATCTATTGAAGATGTATGCTTATTTTAACAACGAAGTCGAAAATTAATATTTGATTATATTAAGAAATATATCACGTCTTAACATTTATTTGAGGTGCTGGTAAATAATTTTTTTGTAGATGCAAAAGTTCCACTGGAAATTCCGTTCAACAATCACGATGCATTAAACACGTGCACAGTTTACTGGAAACCGTTAATTCCGATGACTTTCAAAACGAAAGGTACACATTTATTTTTATTTAAAACTAGATTTTCGTTTGAACTTTGCAAACAGACATTAGCCAAATTTCCATTAGATAATTTGCTTACCTGCTTTTACCAATTGATTAAAAAGTATATTGAAAGTTTGTCAGAGTCTAAAACATGCATGACAAAGTAAATCTTTATATTGGTAACCGTTTATCAGAAAACTGATTATAGCAGAAACATTTGGTCTACAAAGCTATGTACAAGTAGATTTTATTTACCTCACTTTGTCAGAAAAAATGCTTATCTCATATTATTGAATTTACTACATTAAAGCAACGTGAACGCGATATTTTGCAAATGGAAGAGAAGAATAAGAAGCTAAAGGTAGTGTTTTACTTTTTATTTGTGTATCTTCCGTATAAGCTAGATATTTTAGTTCATAAATTGGTTATTTTACTAGAAGTAATTGTCCACGTATCAACCAATTTTCAGTATATATTTTAAGATAATATAATCACGATTTACTATTTGAATGGTTAATTTTCATTTTATCGTTTAAGTTCTGGTTGAATGTTAGCTACACGAGTTAATTTAGCATATGCAGATAAACTAAATATAATTGACAAGTAAAATAACTTCATTTTTTCACTATTACAACAAACTTCAAGGAGCTCTGTCCTGGAGCTTGCTTCAACTAGTTCGCATAGTTTTTGTCTGATCTAGCGTTATTTTATTAGGCTTAGCTATAGAAATTCTCCCCCGACAACAGATGAGCCCTAGCCGAAACTGCCGGCATTGGTGACATTCAGCTTATCGATATTAAGGATGTGCAATTGTTCGTTTAGTGAAAATATGATACGCGGGTCGATTCTGCTAATGGCTGTCGTCATTCACCTAACTCATTCCTATAGGAGCATGACTATCGTCTTCATATGTACATTACATTCCTTTCCTTTGTCTAGGCATATGACCCAAACTTCACTTTAGCTCGCTATACCTGATACTTGTCTTCGTTTATAATTTTTTGTTTACAAACATGATACACCCTTTTATATTTTAGGTGCTCTGAATCGTTGAACAGGCGTCACTTATATTATTATTATTATTAGATCTAAATTTCTTGTTTATTTTTAACAATAAAACGGTTTTGGTTGTCGGAATATCTATTCCTGTCCGTTTTTATTGTCCAAGGAAACTTTATGCCGAATATTAGCTACTGACTTAAGCGCTTCAGAATCCACATGCATTGAGATTAGAGACGAATTAACGGACGCCGTGAAAGTCGCTCAAAGAGGTCACCTAATTCAGAAGGCAATCGAATTGCAGCAGACATTGAATTCGCATGAGAAGGATTTGCAACGGTTGCCTAATGTCGACATCGAGACTAGTGAGATTAAACAGCGTATGATCGAACAACAACACGAGCTGCATCGAATTAGAGATTCCACTAACCAGCTTATGTCGTACTTGCGTAGTATTTTGGAAGATACTTCTGGTTTACTTGTAAAAATTGAAAGTAACTTGAAGCAAGCTATGGATACGTTAAAGGGTGTAAAGTTCTCGGAGCCGCAATCAACCGAAATGAAAAAAATGCTCCAAAACGACGAGTCCATTTGGTGCGTAGAAATGTTTATATAATGCATTAACTGATTTACTATGCCATTTTTCTTATACTTACGGTAGATTTCTTGAATCTAGTTTGTAATAATATTTCTTAATCGAACTATACTATTTGTATAAAAAAAATAAATTTCTAAACAGGAAAATTCTTAGATTGTCTATACTTAAGAGTTGTCTTCCAGAATATGATACTTGCGATTTGCTGCTATTATAGCCGTAATATTATGTTGGCCCATAATAATATAAATTTTTGGCTTGACGATAAACGGGCTCTACATGTATTTACTGTTGGCGGTAACAGAAAATTATCACAGTATTTCATTCAAACCTCGAGTTCGGTTTTACTGCGCAGTTATTTCTTGATTCTAATTAGGTGTTGCCAATATGAGAACAATCATGTCGGCTACGGGTAAGTTTCGGCTATTTAAAAACTGTTCGTGGTCACCTCGAGACGAGATACTTGTGGCGTATGGTGCTAGTAACCCTTGGATGGCAGACATTCTAAAAAAAGATTTTGTCTAATTATAAATGAATATTCTTACTTGGAATGGGCGACCTTATGTTATTTTATATTATACTTGGATTAATCAACGTCTGCAAAACCAACAAAAATATAACCGACTCGTCCGTATGATCTGACTTATATAAAGTATACTAATTTCCTTCCATCGTCAGAATGGTTCATCCAATTCGACTAGAGTAACTGCCTATCTATCTCAATGAAGAGTCAAAACAAAAAGTGCGGCTTTATTAACGATTTGGAGACAATAAGAACTAAAAAATATTAAATTATATAGCCGAATAATAAAATTCTTGCAATCGGTAGTGCTCAATGAATTACTTGTTTTCGCAGAAAGCATGCTAGTTTACAATATCATTTCTATGTATGTACAAGCTTAACTCATTACTTTATTTTGTTAAATATAAAGCACTGTTTATATAGAATATACCAAAATATGTGAATAGTAGTTCAGAACGTTCAAACAGAAGAACTGTTCCAAACGGTCTAGAATGTAATTATCAAACTACGTTCATATTCATGGCCATATGGGTTATCTGAAATAATTCATGAGTTTCGTTAAATAGAAAGTACGGTGCTTATAAAAGTATGCATACTAATCCAGAAGTTAGGCTTGATGACACAAAATATGTGCAATTAACACTGCTACATGTGTCTTTATTTCCACATCATACCTTTTAACCAATACCAAAATAAGATGATGATGATGATGATGATGATTAATATTATCCTTATTAACGCGGTCGTCAGTACTGACTAGCCGCGCTAGTATAAAGCTAATTAAAGCAAGAAATCGGCTTTGTCTCGATGATTCGACGCTGCATCGTTGGCGCGCAATACAAAATGTGTCATCTTATCTACTTAGTGTTGCAGAGTAAACAACTGAAATGAGCTTCCGCAGATGGGCTTTAAATTGGGTCATCATTACGGACAGCAGTACAAAATTTGTTAGAAGATGATGGTTCATCAGAAGAAAGAACGTAAATAAAAATAAAAACCAATAAACATTGCAGAATAAATTAAAAGCAATTGTATAGACAAATTTTTCAAAGAGAATGACCTATGCCTGGGAGGATTTAGTTAATAGTGGTTTATTTACCTAGTTAACATAGAAATCAGGCGAATTATGACCAAGTAAGCTTTAAAGCAATGCAGCTTCTGAGCAATTTCCTCTATATCGTGACATAAACTCAATTAAATCTCGCAGCTTACGCTGACCAAATAATAAAATAATGTTACACAGATGATTATATCATAAATTTGCAGCATGATCGCCACTGAACTCATCTCGATGTCATATCGCACCGAGTCTTCAATTACGAACTATGATGCGCATGTAAAACTCTTTCTGGCAGACGAGCGGATCCTTTACTATCCAATTTTAATTTAGTTGACTAGCTGTTTCTACCGTGGAAAATTCTGTCCACAATATTTCTTACGCTAATCTGACACTCGGTGTGGGATTAATACTCTATTAGACAATAGAACTGAAGGCATACACCAAACGAGACCGAGAATACCATTTTTCGACAGAATGTCGAATAGGACGCTGCAATCCATTGGGTCAGATGCAAACTTGAAGTCTAGAAGGACGGTTGTTGTGAGACGGCGATATACAACTCTATGTACACGAATTTTTCTTAATGTAAAAACATCTGTAGAACATCGTCCTGACCGGCATCCAGCTTGTTCTTCTCTAGTGCGTGATTCACTCGAAGTGCTAAGACGTCATAGGATAACCTAAGCAAATAACCTAAATACGATGAGTTAAGCGTACACCACGAATTACGCTTATTTTTTTTGTGGACAGAAATGGTGGTCGATTAAATGCAATCAGGCGCAATGGTCTCCTGATTTCATAAAATACCAAAAAAGCTAGTCAACGCCCAAGAAATAGTCACCACCATCCTTAGATAAACTATAGCAAATTAGCGGACCATGAAGCTTTGCGACGTTTAAGAATTAGGATTGTATCCCGTATTGCCATCTCTGATGATTGTTCCATAATTTTGATTCATGCCTACTTTCGGGGATCAGGACTGACATAGGTGCTAAAGAAAATTGAGATTTGAAGTGTTGATCCCATCTATGAATACGGCATATTTTGTCTGTTATTAGATGTTTAGTAATATCATTTATAGTTTCGCCAACGCTTTTTCCATCTGTTCGGCCGTCCTGGTCCAAGAGTTCAAGATTGATTTTTATAATGCGCTAAATTTGGCGTCTTACAACTTAACGAGTATTATTATAAACCGAGCTAGTTTTGAGATTCTCCATAGATTTTCCAGAAACCCAATGATTAAAGCTGCTCACATCGCGAAATTTCAATTTTTTCATTTCTAAATATCTTAATTGGGCCTGTTTATCCTCGTTTGCGCTATTACCAAGGCTGCTTTATCTTGTTAAGAACTTATCTTATCCTTTTCCAGCAGCATTTATATTATCTTGATGCATGTATTCATTAGCTCATTTTTAAAAGAGCAAACGTAGATAATAAATACTAAGCCAACTTTAAAATAATTGTTTTTAATCAGTGTTGCGATCTTGATATAAGCTCCTGGCCCATTAATTATTTACATATGTCAGTATAAACTAAGAATTATATAATGCAGAAAAGACAATTCTACACTATACAATTCTTAGTTTATAATGACATATGTAAGTAATTAATGAGTCAGGTGTTTATATCAAGATTGTAACCTTGATTATAATAATTATCACCGCCCGCGCAACCAATTTTCGTTTAATTATTTAAAGTAATTGGAATTGATTATAAACTATGATTAAATTACGCTAAATTGATATCACATTTTTTTAAATATATATACTTAATGTTGGGCCCTAAATAAATAAAGATATTCTATTCTATTCTAAGTCTTCAGAAAAGGAAATGGTAATTCGTGTGATAACCATCGTGGTATAAGTGTGACTCCGGTCGTATCAAGGTTATTTGCTTCGATTATCCTACGTTGTCTTAGCGCTTCACGTGAATCACATACAAGAGAAGAAGAGGCCGAATTCCGTGCAGGACGAGGTTGTATAGATACTTTTTTTACGTTAAAGCAAGTTCTCGGACAGAGACATTTATAGCACTGTCCCACAATAGCCGTCTTTCTAGACTTCAGGGATGCATTTGATTCGGTGGATCGCAATATTTTATTCTATATCTTGTCGAAAAGCGGTGTGCCCACAAAATTTGTTAATATTATACGAGCTCTCTACACGAATACTTCTGGTCGCGTTAAGGTCTACAACGAATTAACGCATAACTTTACAACCAGCAGTGGTGTTCGTCAAGGTTGTCCACTCTCCCACACATTCAGGACGCTGGAGTTGAAGTTCTCCCGGGAGATAAACTAGTCGATCTTGACTATGCGGATGATATCGTACTATTATTCGACGATCGGCGTGCTGCCCAGGCCACCTTGAATAGATTAACAGACATTCCGTCTTTCGGTATGAAATTCACACCCTGTAAATGTAAGATACTGTTACAGGAAAACCCACCACTCACTCCAACGTTACGGCTTCAGAATGAAGATCTTGACATAGTCGACAGGTTTACATATCTTGGGAGCTCTATCAATAACATAGACAATATGTCCGACGAGGTGAAAATACGGATCGCGAAAGCTAGAGTAGCTTTCTCGAACCTTCTTCATTTATGAAGAAACGCGAATATTTCACTTTGCCTTTAAGTTCGTGTTTACAATTCATCTGTACGCGCAGTCTTACTATACGCTAGTGAAACTTGGCCTCTTAGAGTTGATGATCTGAGACGTTTAAAGGCATTCGATCATCGTTGTTTGAAAAGTATAGCACATGTTGGTTACCAACAACGAATAACTAACGTTGACATCCGTAGACGTATTTTTGGATCTGACAAAACTTGCTCGTCGTTAGAAAAACAAAAAAGGCTCCATCAACTTCGTTGGTTCGGTCACGTTTTGCGTATGCCCACATTTCGATTGCCCAGTAGAACTCTGTTCTCTCATCCAGCACCAAGGTGGACAGATTTTGACATGGCAGAAACAATTAAAGTCACTTACATCCAAATTGAGTAGTGTAGGACCCACTCGTCTGCCGGGATGGGGTCCTCGTGCGCATCACAGTTCTTGGTTAGAAATCCTTAGCGATATGGCATCAAATCGAGCTCAGTGGCGATCTTGCTGCAGATGTCTAGTAAAATCATCTTCGTAACTTTCTTTTCTTAGTAGGGCAAAGTTAGCTGCGAGGTTTGGTTTGTTTATGACGTGATACAGTGAAATACGGAAGGAAGCTGTATTGCTGATGTCGCCTTGCCCGAATGCTAACTTGGTCATAATGATGTTGTGGAGAGGTTTAGTTTGTCTCATTTCTGTGAGTTATCCTGATAAATTTACTCATAGAAGCAAAGTATCCCTTCTCTCTACCCCCCCTCTCTCTCTATCTCGTAAATCTCACTAATAATTTGTCTAAATTCACTTATATACTTTTTTCACTCCTTATGGTTATATGGCGATGAAACATTAGTCACTTGACTTTTGTGTGGCTGGACATGATTATGATGATGATCTAAGTCTGGCATCGTCCGACAGTAGCCCTATCATTTGTAAGTCATTGTTAGTCAATAATAAGATTCACTAAGATCTAAATTTATTTTTCTCTTAACAAATCTTACTCACGTATCCATAATATTACCAAATTGGCGCTTATTATGTTCATGCGGCTTTTATGCGTAAATTTTTCTTGTAGCATTTTATTCTAGTGGAACTTCTATGAAGGCTTTAGACGTGTAATTCATTTTGATACAGATTCATAAACAAAATATGTTTATCTTATTGTGCCAGTTGTTTTTTTACTTTGATAGACTTTTCGACTTACTTTAATATAATTCTTTCCAATTGATAAGCGCGCGGAAGCTTAAACCATTGGGTATACATTGAGGTAACTATAGGAACAAAAGTTGAGAAATACACGAGTCGTGATCAATTTTTCTTATTTCATTGTTTTATAATGTCGGGGTTATATCTCCATGATTTATAACACAAAAAGTGTGAAGGTATCAGCTCTCCATGTTTATGTTTCATAAAAGTTGGCAAGACTGTCCGGAAATAAGAATTTGTTGTAATTTAATTTCACAAGAAGTATATTATAGAAAATATCGAGCTAGTGAAACGCCTATAATATGCAAAATACAGCTGACAGGAAAAGTAAATCATTATTTCATCTAGGAATCAATGTTTACAAATGTTTTTATGTTTAATATAATTTCATTTGAATAAATTGCTACACTATGGATATGATTAGTTTATCTATTTTGTCAACTCATTGTAAGTTTTGTAATGAAATTTTCAAACCTATTAAATGTTTTTTGTTTGGAAACGCGTCTGGGTTTGAGTTGAAACTATATTTATGCACTACTTAGTGACCATCGTAGATAATGCATCTATCAAATTTAGTAATTCCAATAATAGTATTATATATAGATCATTTCGAATCATGATGAGGATTAATTAGATACATATTTTAAAATTCCAGATTAGGCTAAGGGAATCGCAAATAATATGTAAAACTATACAAATGGTGAAGTATAGCTTTTTAAAGCCAAATTGAAAAGAATTTTCGATTTACTTATAAAGGAATGTGGATTTGATAAAATTATTTTTAATTATATTTATCCTTATCGAATCAAATAGTGTTTTCTGAATCGATGACTGAGAAGCGTAAGAAATTGTTGTTGGAAACTGAGAAACATTTGTGTGCTCATCGAAAAAGGTATTTCAACAAAATGCTATTCTGTAGAGATAAGGACCAATTTTTAATAATTTTATCTGCACTTGATTGAGAACACTAAAGAACAGATCGGAAAGACTCCAATGATACTTACGTATTAATGATTATACCGGATCCGAGTTATGTCGGAAATTGAGGACTAGCAAAACACCATAGTCCAACAGTTCCAAAGCAAACTATTAAATTCGGCACAATACTTCACAATCAAATGAAGACTAAAAAATCATGAAATTTTTTTCCAAAACTTTGTACTTACGCGAATTATGCAATCAAGTACAAAGTAGCTTGAAAATATAAGCATCTAAATATATGAAGACTAGCTTTTTACTTCATAGGTACTGGTGGAAACAGATAGGGAAGGATGCAGAAATATGGCTTTGTGTAGCATCAAACGATTGAAAAGTTTTAGAGGATCCATTAAAACAAATTCAGCTTTATCACAAGGAACGACATCAAAGTAGATAAAGCTTTAGATTCAATACTGATTGGAATCATTACAAATAGTATAAACCGAAAATTTCCTTTTCCGTTTCTTCAGTTTTGTTTATTATTTAGTTTGGTTCGGACATGGTTTATTTACAAAAATATTCCTCTTTATTATTCTCAATTATAATTTTATTATCATCTCTTGGTTTCACTACTTAACTGGGTGTAAATTCTGTCATTAATTGTGCCTAGTTTTAAATTCGGTAGACTGAGGAAAGCACTGTACAAAGAGTACCGCAATATATATGTAATATTACTATAATCAAGATTGTGATCTTGATATAAGCACCTGACACATTAATTACTTACATATATCAGTATAAACTAAGAATGATATAGTGTAGAATAGGAAATTCATGTAGTAGACCGGTTTCGTCCTTCTTGGGAACTAATTACATATTGGCCAGAATTTGCCGCGGTCTACTGGTTGAATTGCCTATTCTACTCTATACCATTCTTAGTTTATACTGATATATGCAAGTAATTAATGGGTTATGTGCTTATATCAAGATCGCAACCTTGATTATAGTAATTGTTATCACCGCCTGCGCAACCAATAGTGGTTTAATTATCTGTAATATTGTTGGCGTCAACACAGATTATGTAATTGTGAAAAAACCAATCGCGCACAAATTTTGTTCATAAGCATTGCTCTGCTAAGCGATTTGTACATTGTGACATTCCAACAATACACAGCGTCAGGTTATTAAATATTGTCGCTGTTCAAATACTCGAAAATAATTATATGAAGAGTCGCCAGTAAGTACGAAACGCATGTGTGGTTAAGAAGGTACCATTTGTTCATGCTGAATTTAGCGTATATTTATGGTCCCATTTGAACTAATTTGTTGCTAAGTTCGTTATATATAATACAGAATTGGTCATTATTGGTTTGTGTGATATGATTTATGACTTACAAATTAGATTTATTTTTCTGTCTTCATATTAGAAATCGTCCAGAAGGAATTAGTATTTTTAATAAAACGGAAAATGGGGTTTTCTGTGGTAAATTAAGCGATATAGAACTTTACCTTGGTTATAGATGTAGAGCGCTCGTCGTGTATTCTAGGAGAACCTTTATAGTTTTTTATTAGCGATGCATCATTTTCGTACTTGTTGACTTATGGCAGATGCGTTTAGACTGATTTGTGCATGTTGTATATTTTCCATGTATATTTATTACTGGATAGATAACACCGTAAACATAAATTAATATATTAAGGTTCGACTACAAAGAATATATAACTACTAGATTTTTCATTAAATGATGTGATAACTGCTATCCACTGAAGCCAGATTATACGGCTTGGCTGGTGTAGCTAATGTTCAGAATTGGTTGTTCTCAATTGTGGTGAAATGTAGCCTATATCTTAAAATATGTTCTTCATACAGAAATGGTAAATTCTATTTATAGTGAATTTGATTTGAAATCGTATACTTGAAGAGGTTATATGAAGTAGACTCTGCTACTACTCGAACATAGGTATTGAAATGAAAATGTACCAGTGAACTGTCAAAAATTTCTTTACAATTTATAGCGGAGTTTGGACGTTTTGTGCCTTTAAGTACGAACCACGTTTGTAAATGAGGTTATGCCGTTGTTTCATTACAACTTTCGTATATACTACTGGTTCAATTGCTAGGCGCGCAATAAATGACACAAAAGTTACTTTCTAAAATTTGATTGCGGAGTGCCAGCTTCATATTTTCTAATGCCGTGTCTTGCGTACGCGGGTTGTATCTTTGCATTAACAGTTTTAAGAATGATTACAATTTCCATGTCCTATTTGTCTTCGATCGAGCTGCGTTTGTATTCGTCCCTTTCTTCG